>WSYQ01001633.1:0-12314 GCA_011426435.1 Lysiphlebus fabarum
AATAAAAAAAAAAAAAAATCCAAAGTCAAAGCCTCTAGAATTTCTATAACAATGACAAGTCAATTTATATGGATTTAAAAGATTTTCACTGTCTCAAAATCATAAAATAATCGTAGGGAAATTTCTAAAAAATCATAGAATGTTTGTTTTTTGATGCTCTACAAGATAGTGAAAAAAAATATCGAAGAACAACTTTTTTTCGAAAAACGCTATTTCTGAAAAAATAGCCTAACTTTGGCCAACTGGACGTGGCCGTTCTTAATTTTACGACTTCAGGTAGTTTCTCTAGAATTTCTATAACAATGACAAGTCAATTTATATGAATTTTGAGGATCTTCACTTCCTCAAAGACAAGAACTAAACGTGAGGGAATTGCTAAAAAATCATAGAATGTTTATTTTTTAATGCTCTACAAGATAGTGAAATAAAATATCGAAGAATAGTTTTTTTTCGGAAAACGCCATTTCTGAAAAAATAGCCTAACTTTGGCCAACTGGACGTGGCCGTTTTTAATTTTACGACTTCAGGTAGTTTCTATTTGTGTAGAAATATTCAGTGCAGATCGTAAAAGTATTCAAATGATGTTTCTATCCCGTTTCAAAATATAAAAAAAAAAAAATCCAAAGTCAAAGCCTCTAGAATTTCTATAACAATGACAAGTCAATTTATATGGATTTAAAAGATTTTCACTGTCTCAAAATCATAAAATAATCGTAGGGAAATTTCTAAAAAATCATAGAATGTTTGTTTTTTGATGCTCTACAAGATAGTGAAAAAAAATATCGAAGAACAACTTTTTTTCGAAAAACGCTATTTCTGAAAAAATAGCCTAACTTTGGCCAACTGGACGTGGCCGTTCTTAATTTTACGACTTCAGGTAGTTTCTCTAGAATTTCTATAACAATGACAAGTCAATTTATATGAATTTTGAGGATCTTCACTTCCTCAAAGTCAAGAACTAAACGTGAGAAAATTTCTAAAAAATCATAGAATGTTTATTTTTTGATGCTCTACAAGATAGTGAAATAAAATATCGAAGAATAGTTTTTTTTCGGAAAACGCCATTTCTGAAAAAATAGCCTAACTTTGGCCAACTGGACGTGGCCGTTTTTAATTTTACGACTTCAGGTAGTTTCTCTAGAATTTCTATAACAATGACAAGTCAATTCATATGAATTTTGAGGATCTTCACTTCCTCAAAGTCAAGAACTAAACGTGAGGAAATTGCTAAAAAATCATAGAATGTTTATTTTTTGATGCTCTACAAGATAGTGAAATAAAATATCGAAGAATAGTTTTTTTTCGGAAAACGCCATTTCTGAAAAAATAGCCTAACTTTGGCCAACTGGACGTGGCCGTTTTTAATTTTACGACTTCAGGTAGTTTCTCTAGAATTTCTATAACAATGACAAGTCAATTCATATGAATTTTGAGGATCTTCACTTCCTCAAAGTCAAGAACTAAACGTGAGGAAATTGCTAAAAAATCATAGAATGTTTATTTTTTGATGCTCTACAAGATAGTGAAATAAAATATCGAAGAATAGTTTTTTTTCGGAAAACGCCATTTCTGAAAAAATAGCCTAACTTTGGCCAACTGGACGTGGCCGTTTTTAATTTTACGACTTCAGGTAGTTTCTCTAGAATTTCTATAACAATGACAAGTCAATTCATATGAATTTTGAGGATCTTCACTTCCTCAAAGTCAAGAACTAAACGTGAGGAAATTTCTAAAAAATCATAGAATGTTTATTTTTTGATGCTCTACAAGATAGTGAAATAAAATATCGAAGAATAGTTTTTTTTCGGAAAACGCCATTTCTGAAAAAATAGCCTAACTTTGGCCAACTGGACGTGGCCGTTTTTAATTTTACGACTTCAGGTAGTTTCTCTAGAATTTCTATAACAATGACAAGTCAATTCATATGAATTTTGAGGATCTTCACTTCCTCAAAGTCAAGAACTAAACGTGAGGAAATTGCTAAAAAATCATAGAATGTTTATTTTTTAATGCTCTACAAGATAGTGAAATAAAATATCGAAGAATAGTTTTTTTTCGGAAAACGCCATTTCTGAAAAAATAGCCTAACTTTGGCCAACTGGACGTGGCCGTTTTTAATTTTACGACTTCAGGTAGTTTCTCTAGAATTTCTATAACAATGACAAGTCAATTCATATGAATTTTGAGGATCTTCACTTCCTCAAAGTCAAGAACTAAACGTGAGGAAATTGCTAAAAAATCATAGAATGTTTATTTTTTGATGCTCTACAAGATAGTGAAATAAAATATCGAAGAATAGTTTTTTTTCGGAAAACGCCATTTCTGAAAAAATAGCCTAACTTTGGCCAACTGGACGTGGCCGTTTTTAATTTTACGACTTCAGGTAGTTTCTATTTGTGTAGAAATATTCAGTGCAGATCGTAAAAGTATTCAAATGATGTTTCTATCCCGTTTCAAAATATAAAAAAAAAAAAAAATCCAAAGTCAAAGCCTCTAGAATTTCTATAACAATGACAAGTCAATTTATATGGATTTAAAAGATTTTCACTGTCTCAAAATCATAAAATAATCGTAGGGAAATTTCTAAAAAATCATAGAATGTTTGTTTTTTGATGCTCTACAAGATAGTGAAAAAAAATATCGAAGAACAACTTTTTTTCGAAAAACGCTATTTCTGAAAAAATAGCCTAACTTTGGCCAACTGGACGTGGCCGTTCTTAATTTTACGACTTCAGGTAGTTTCTCTAGAATTTCTATAACAATGACAAGTCAATTTATATGAATTTTGAGGATCTTCACTTCCTCAAAGTCAAGAACTAAACGTGAGGAAATTTCTAAAAAATCATAGAATGTTTATTTTTTGATGCTCTACAAGATAGTGAAATAAAATATCGAAGAATAGTTTTTTTTCGGAAAACGCCATTTCTGAAAAAATAGCCTAACTTTGGCCAACTGGACGTGGCCGTTTTTAATTTTACGACTTCAGGTAGTTTCTCTAGAATTTCTATAACAATGACAAGTCAATTCATATGAATTTTGAGGATCTTCACTTCCTCAAAGTCAAGAACTAAACGTGAGGAAATTGCTAAAAAATCATAGAATGTTTATTTTTTAATGCTCTACAAGATAGTGAAATAAAATATCGAAGAATAGTTTTTTTTCGGAAAACGCCATTTCTGAAAAAATAGCCTAACTTTGGCCAACTGGACGTGGCCGTTTTTAATTTTACGACTTCAGGTAGTTTCTCTAGAATTTCTATAACAATGACAAGTCAATTCATATGAATTTTGAGGATCTTCACTTCCTCAAAGTCAAGAACTAAACGTGAGGAAATTGCTAAAAAATCATAGAATGTTTATTTTTTGATGCTCTACAAGATAGTGAAATAAAATATCGAAGAATAGTTTTTTTTCGGAAAACGCCATTTCTGAAAAAATAGCCTAACTTTGGCCAACTGGACGTGGCCGTTTTTAATTTTACGACTTCAGGTAGTTTCTCTAGAATTTCTATAACAATGACAAGTCAATTCATATGAATTTTGAGGATCTTCACTTCCTCAAAGTCAAGAACTAAACGTGAGGAAATTTCTAAAAAATCATAGAATGTTTATTTTTTGATGCTCTACAAGATAGTGAAATAAAATATCGAAGAATAGTTTTTTTTCGGAAAACGCCATTTCTGAAAAAATAGCCTAACTTTGGCCAACTGGACGTGGCCGTTTTTAATTTTACGACTTCAGGTAGTTTCTCTAGAATTTCTATAACAATGACAAGTCAATTCATATGAATTTTGAGGATCTTCACTTCCTCAAAGTCAAGAACTAAACGTGAGGAAATTGCTAAAAAATCATAGAATGTTTATTTTTTAATGCTCTACAAGATAGTGAAATAAAATATCGAAGAATAGTTTTTTTTCGGAAAACGCCATTTCTGAAAAAATAGCCTAACTTTGGCCAACTGGACGTGGCCGTTTTTAATTTTACGACTTCAGGTAGTTTCTATTTGTGTAGAAATATTCAGTGCAGATCGTAAAAGTATTCAAATGATGTTTCTATCCCGTTTCAAAATATAAAAAAAAAAAAAAATCCAAAGTCAAAGCCTCTAGAATTTCTATAACAATGACAAGTCAATTTATATGGATTTAAAAGATTTTCACTGTCTCAAAATCATAAAATAATCGTAGGGAAATTTCTAAAAAATCATAGAATGTTTGTTTTTTGATGCTCTACAAAATAGTGAAAAAAAATATCGAAGAACAACTTTTTTTCGAAAAACGCTATTTCTGAAAAAATAGCCTAACTTTCGCCAACTGGACGTGGCCGTTCTTAATTTTACGACTTCAGGTAGTTTCTCTAGAATTTCTATAACAATGACAAGTCAATTTATATGAATTTTGAGGATCTTCACTTCCTCAAAGACAAGAACTAAACGTGAGAAAATTTCTAAAAAATTACAGAATGTTTATTTTTTGATGCTCTACAAGATAGTGAAATAAAATATCGAAGAATAATTTTTTTTCGAAAAACGCCATTTCTAAAAAAATAGCCTAACTTTGGCCAACTGGACGTGGCCGTTTTTAATTTTACGACTTCAGGTAGTTTCTCTAGAATTTCTATAACAATGACAAGTCAATTCATATGAATTTTGAGGATCTTCACTTCCTCAAAGTCAAGAACTAAACGTGAGGGAATTGCTAAAAAATCATAGAATGTTTATTTTTTAATGCTCTACAAGATAGTGAAATAAAATATCGAAGAATAGTTTTTTTTCGGAAAACGCCATTTCTGAAAAAATAGCCTAACTTTGGCCAACTGGACGTGGCCGTTTTTAATTTTACGACTTCAGGTAGTTTCTATTTGTGTAGAAATATTCAGTGCAGATCGTAAAAGTATTCAAATGATGTTTCTATCCCGTTTCAAAATATAAAAAAAAAAAAAAATCCAAAGTCAAAGCCTCTAGAATTTCTATAACAATGACAAGTCAATTTATATGGATTTAAAAGATTTTCACTGTCTCAAAATCATAAAATAATCGTAGGGAAATTTCTAAAAAATCATAGAATGTTTGTTTTTTGATGCTCTACAAAATAGTGAAAAAAAATATCGAAGAACAACTTTTTTTCGAAAAACGCTATTTCTGAAAAAATAGCCTAACTTTCGCCAACTGGACGTGGCCGTTCTTAATTTTACGACTTCAGGTAGTTTCTCTAGAATTTCTATAACAATGACAAGTCAATTTATATGAATTTTGAGGATCTTCACTTCCTCAAAGACAAGAACTAAACGTGAGAAAATTTCTAAAAAATTACAGAATGTTTATTTTTTGATGCTCTACAAGATAGTGAAATAAAATATCGAAGAATAATTTTTTTTCGAAAAACGCCATTTCTAAAAAAATAGCCTAACTTTGGCCAACTGGACGTGGCCGTTTTTAATTTTACGACTTCAGGTAGTTTCTCTAGAATTTCTATAACAATGACAAGTCAATTCATATGAATTTTGAGGATCTTCACTTCCTCAAAGTCAAGAACTAAACGTGAGGAAATTGCTAAAAAATCATAGAATGTTTATTTTTTAATGCTCTACAAGATAGTGAAATAAAATATCGAAGAATAGTTTTTTTTCGGAAAACGCCATTTCTGAAAAAATAGCCTAACTTTGGCCAACTGGACGTGGCCGTTTTTAATTTTACGACTTCAGGTAGTTTCTATTTGTGTAGAAATATTCAGTGCAGATCGTAAAAGTATTCAAATGATGTTTCTATCCCGTTTCAAAATATAAAAAAAAAAAAAAATCCAAAGTCAAAGCCTCTAGAATTTCTATAACAATGACAAGTCAATTTATATGGATTTAAAAGATTTTCACTGTCTCAAAATCATAAAATAATCGTAGGGAAATTTCTAAAAAATCATAGAATGTTTGTTTTTTGATGCTCTACAAGATAGTGAAAAAAAATATCGAAGAACAACTTTTTTTCGAAAAACGCTATTTCTGAAAAAATAGCCTAACTTTGGCCAACTGGACGTGGCCGTTCTTAATTTTACGACTTCAGGTAGTTTCTCTAGAATTTCTATAACAATGACAAGTCAATTTATATGAATTTTGAGGATCTTCACTTCCTCAAAGACAAGAACTAAACGTGAGAAAATTTCTAAAAAATTATAGAATGTTTATTTTTTGATGCTCTACAAGATAGTGAAATAAAATATCGAAGAATAATTTTTTTTCGAAAAACGCCATTTCTAAAAAAATAGCCTAACTTTGGCCAACTGGACGTGGCCGTTTTTAATTTTACGACTTCAGGTAGTTTCTCTAGAATTTCTATAACAATGACAAGTCAATTTATGTGAATTTTGAGGATCTTCACTTCCTCAAAGTCAAGAACTAAACGTGAGAAAATTTTTAAAAAATCATAGAATGTTTATTTTTTGATGCTCTACAAGATAGTGAAATAAAATATCGAAGAATAGTTTTTTTTCGGAAAACGCCATTTCTGAAAAAATAGCCTAACTTTGGCCAACTGGACGTGGCCGTTTTTAATTTTACGACTTCAGGTAGTTTCTCTAGAATTTCTATAACAATGACAAGTCAATTCATATGAATTTTGAGGATCTTCACTTCCTCAAAGTCAAGAACTAAACGTGAGGAAATTGCTAAAAAATCATAGAATGTTTATTTTTTGATGCTCTACAAGATAGTGAAATAAAATATCGAAGAATAGTTTTTTTTCGGAAAACGCCATTTCTGAAAAAATAGCCTAACTTTGGCCAACTGGACGTGGCCGTTTTTAATTTTACGACTTCAGGTAGTTTCTCTAGAATTTCTATAACAATGACAAGTCAATTCATATGAATTTTGAGGATCTTCACTTCCTCAAAGTCAAGAACTAAACGTGAGGAAATTGCTAAAAAATCATAGAATGTTTATTTTTTGATGCTCTACAAGATAGTGAAATAAAATATCGAAGAATAGTTTTTTTTCGGAAAACGCCATTTCTGAAAAAATAGCCTAACTTTGGCCAACTGGACGTGGCCGTTTTTAATTTTACGACTTCAGGTAGTTTCTCTAGAATTTCTATAACAATGACAAGTCAATTCATATGAATTTTGAGGATCTTCACTTCCTCAAAGTCAAGAACTAAACGTGAGGAAATTTCTAAAAAATCATAGAATGTTTATTTTTTGATGCTCTACAAGATAGTGAAATAAAATATCGAAGAATAGTTTTTTTTCGGAAAACGCCATTTCTGAAAAAATAGCCTAACTTTGGCCAACTGGACGTGGCCGTTTTTAATTTTACGACTTCAGGTAGTTTCTCTAGAATTTCTATAACAATGACAAGTCAATTCATATGAATTTTGAGGATCTTCACTTCCTCAAAGTCAAGAACTAAACGTGAGGGAATTGCTAAAAAATCATAGAATGTTTATTTTTTAATGCTCTACAAGATAGTGAAATAAAATATCGAAGAATAGTTTTTTTTCGGAAAACGCCATTTCTGAAAAAATAGCCTAACTTTGGCCAACTGGACGTGGCCGTTTTTAATTTTACGACTTCAGGTAGTTTCTATTTGTGTAGAAATATTCAGTGCAGATCGTAAAAGTATTCAAATGATGTTTCTATCCCGTTTCAAAATATAAAAAAAAAAAAAATCCAAAGTCAAAGCCTCTAGAATTTCTATAACAATGACAAGTCAATTTATATGGATTTAAAAGATTTTCACTGTCTCAAAATCATAAAATAATCGTAGGGAAATTTCTAAAAAATCATAGAATGTTTGTTTTTTGATGCTCTACAAAATAGTGAAAAAAAATATCGAAGAACAACTTTTTTTCGAAAAACGCTATTTCTGAAAAAATAGCCTAACTTTCGCCAACTGGACGTGGCCGTTCTTAATTTTACGACTTCAGGTAGTTTCTCTAGAATTTCTATAACAATGACAAGTCAATTTATATGAATTTTGAGGATCTTCACTTCCTCAAAGTCAAGAACTAAACGTGAGGAAATTGCTAAAAAATCATAGAATGTTTATTTTTTGATGCTCTACAAGATAGTGAAATAAAATATCGAAGAATAATTTTTTTTCGAAAAACGCCATTTCTAAAAAAATAGCCTAACTTTGGCCAACTGGACGTGGCCGTTTTTAATTTTACGACTTCAGGTAGTTTCTCTAGAATTTCTATAACAATGACAAGTCAATTTATGTGAATTTTGAGGATCTTCACTTCCTCAAAGTCAAGAACTAAACGTGAGAAAATTTTTAAAAAATCATAGAATGTTTATTTTTTGATGCTCTACAAGATAGTGAAATAAAATATCGAAGAATAGTTTTTTTTCGGAAAACGCCATTTCTGAAAAAATAGCCTAACTTTGGCCAACTGGACGTGGCCGTTTTTAATTTTACGACTTCAGGTAGTTTCTCTAGAATTTCTATAACAATGACAAGTCAATTCATATGAATTTTGAGGATCTTCACTTCCTCAAAGTCAAGAACTAAACGTGAGGAAATTTCTAAAAAATCATAGAATGTTTATTTTTTGATGCTCTACAAGATAGTGAAATAAAATATCGAAGAATAGTTTTTTTTCGGAAAACGCCATTTCTGAAAAAATAGCCTAACTTTGGCCAACTGGACGTGGCCGTTTTTAATTTTACGACTTCAGGTAGTTTCTCTAGAATTTCTATAACAATGACAAGTCAATTCATATGAATTTTGAGGATCTTCACTTCCTCAAAGTCAAGAACTAAACGTGAGGAAATTGCTAAAAAATCATAGAATGTTTATTTTTTAATGCTCTACAAGATAGTGAAATAAAATATCGAAGAATAGTTTTTTTTCGGAAAACGCCATTTCTGAAAAAATAGCCTAACTTTGGCCAACTGGACGTGGCCGTTTTTAATTTTACGACTTCAGGTAGTTTCTCTAGAATTTCTATAACAATGACAAGTCAATTCATATGAATTTTGAGGATCTTCACTTCCTCAAAGTCAAGAACTAAACGTGAGGAAATTGCTAAAAAATCATAGAATGTTTATTTTTTGATGCTCTACAAGATAGTGAAATAAAATATCGAAGAATAGTTTTTTTTCGGAAAACGCCATTTCTGAAAAAATAGCCTAACTTTGGCCAACTGGACGTGGCCGTTTTTAATTTTACGACTTCAGGTAGTTTCTCTAGAATTTCTATAACAATGACAAGTCAATTCATATGAATTTTGAGGATCTTCACTTCCTCAAAGTCAAGAACTAAACGTGAGGAAATTTCTAAAAAATCATAGAATGTTTATTTTTTGATGCTCTACAAGATAGTGAAATAAAATATCGAAGAATAGTTTTTTTTCGGAAAACGCCATTTCTGAAAAAATAGCCTAACTTTGGCCAACTGGACGTGGCCGTTTTTAATTTTACGACTTCAGGTAGTTTCTCTAGAATTTCTATAACAATGACAAGTCAATTCATATGAATTTTGAGGATCTTCACTTCCTCAAAGTCAAGAACTAAACGTGAGGGAATTGCTAAAAAATCATAGAATGTTTATTTTTTAATGCTCTACAAGATAGTGAAATAAAATATCGAAGAATAGTTTTTTTTCGGAAAACGCCATTTCTGAAAAAATAGCCTAACTTTGGCCAACTGGACGTGGCCGTTTTTAATTTTACGACTTCAGGTAGTTTCTATTTGTGTAGAAATATTCAGTGCAGATCGTAAAAGTATTCAAATGATGTTTCTATCCCGTTTCAAAATATAAAAAAAAAAAAAAATCCAAAGTCAAAGCCTCTAGAATTTCTATAACAATGACAAGTCAATTTATATGGATTTAAAAGATTTTCACTGTCTCAAAATCATAAAATAATCGTAGGGAAATTTCTAAAAAATCATAGAATGTTTGTTTTTTGATGCTCTACAAGATAGTGAAAAAAAATATCGAAGAACAACTTTTTTTCGAAAAACGCTATTTCTGAAAAAATAGCCTAACTTTGGCCAACTGGACGTGGCCGTTTTTAATTTTACGACTTCAGGTAGTTTCTATTGGTGTAGAAATATTCAGTGCAGATCGTAAAAGTATTCAAATGATGTTTCTATCCCGTTTCAAAATATAAAAAAAAAAAAAAATCCAAAGTCAAAGCCTCTAGAATTTCTATAACAATGACAAGTCAATTTATATGGATTTAAAAGATTTTCACTGTCTCAAAATCATAAAATAATCGTAGGGAAATTTCTAAAAAATCATAGAATGTTTGTTTTTTGATGCTCTACAAGATAGTGAAAAAAAATATCGAAGAACAACTTTTTTTCGAAAAACGCTATTTCTGAAAAAATAGCCTAACTTTGGCCAACTGAACGTGGCCGTTTTTAATTTTACGACTTCAGGTAGTTTCTCTAGAATTTCTATAACAATGACAAGTCAATTCATATGAATTTTGAGGATCTTCACTTCCTCAAAGTCAAGAACTAAACGTGAGGAAATTGCTAAAAAATCATAGAATGTTTATTTTTTGATGCTCTACAAGATAGTGAAATAAAATATCGAAGAATAGTTTTTTTTCGGAAAACGCCATTTCTGAAAAAATAGCCTAACTTTGGCCAACTGGACGTGGCCGTTTTTAATTTTACGACTTCAGGTAGTTTCTATTGGTGTAGAAATATTCAGTGCAGATCGTAAAAGTATTCAAATGATGTTTCTATCCCGTTTCAAAATATAAAAAAAAAAAAAATCCAAAGTCAAAGCCTCTAGAATTTCTATAACAATGACAAGTCAATTTATATGGATTTAAAAGATTTTCACTGTCTCAAAATCATAAAATAATCGTAGGGAAATTTCTGAAAAATAATTTTTTATAATTTTTTAAATTAATTACAAGTTAGATTATATTAGAATTTCTATAACAATGACAAGTCAATTTATATGGATTTAAAAGATTTTCACTGTCTCAAAATCATAAAATAATCGTAGGGAAATTTCTAAAAAATCATAGAATGTTTGTTTTTTGATGCTCTACAAGATAGTGAAAAAAAATATCGAAGAACAACTTTTTTTCGAAAAACGCTATTTCTGAAAAAATAGCCTAACTTTGGCCAACTGGACGTGGCCGTTCTTAATTTTACGACTTCAGGTAGTTTCTCTAGAATTTCTATAACAATGACAAGTCAATTTATATGAATTTTGAGGATCTTCACTTCCTCAAAGACAAGAACTAAACGTGAGAAAATTTCTAAAAAATTATAGAATGTTTATTTTTTGATGCTCTACAAGATAGTGAAATAAAATATCGAAGAATAATTTTTTTTCGAAAAACGCCATTTCTAAAAAAATAGCCTAACTTTGGCCAACTGGACGTGGCCGTTTTTAATTTTACGACTTCAGGTAGTTTCTCTAGAATTTCTATAACAATGACAAGTCAATTTATGTGAATTTTGAGGATCTTCACTTCCTCAAAGTCAAGAACTAAACGTGAGAAAATTTTTAAAAAATCATAGAATGTTTATTTTTTGATGCTCTACAAGATAGTGAAATAAAATATCGAAGAATAGTTTTTTTTCGGAAAACGCCATTTCTGAAAAAATAGCCTAACTTTGGCCAACTGGACGTGGCCGTTTTTAATTTTACGACTTCAGGTAGTTTCTCTAGAATTTCTATAACAATGACAAGTCAATTCATATGAATTTTGAGGATCTTCACTTCCTCAAAGTCAAGAACTAAACGTGAGGAAATTGCTAAAAAATCATAGAATGTTTATTTTTTGATGCTCTACAAGATAGTGAAATAAAATATCGAAGAATAGTTTTTTTTCGGAAAACGCCATTTCTGAAAAAATAGCCTAACTTTGGCCAACTGGACGTGGCCGTTTTTAATTTTACGACTTCAGGTATTTTCTCTAGAATTTCTATAACAATGACAAGTCAATTCATATGAATTTTGAGGATCTTCACTTCCTCAAAGTCAAGAACTAAACGTGAGGAAATTTCTAAAAAATCATAGAATGTTTATTTTTTGATGCTCTACAAGATAGTGAAATAAAATATCGAAGAATAGTTTTTTTTCGGAAAACGCCATTTCTGAAAAAATAGCCTAACTTTGGCCAACTGGACGTGGCCGTTTTTAATTTTACGACTTCAGGTAGTTTCTCTAGAATTTCTATAACAATGACAAGTCAATTCATATGAATTTTGAGGATCTTCACTTCCTCAAAGTCAAGAACTAAACGTGAGGAAATTGCTAAAAAATCATAGAATGTTTATTTTTTGATGCTCTACAAGATAGTGAAATAAAATATCGAAGAATAGTTTTTTTTCGGAAAACGCCATTTCTGAAAAAA
>WSYQ01001634.1:0-30533 GCA_011426435.1 Lysiphlebus fabarum
TGTCAGTGAAACGGTTATTTGATACCAGATGGTCTGCACGATCAAATGCAGTAAAAGCTTTTCATAAAAATTTTTTTGAAATTTATAAAAAAATTGCGGGTTCAAGTATAATATTTTTTTTTTTTTTTTTTTTTATTTAACAATAATTTAAACTTACATAAATCAAATATAAATTTTCTTTTTTGGTTTTTCTATAGTATCATATGTTATATTGTATGAGTATATGAAAAATTAAATAATAGCAAAATGAATTACATCACATTTCGAATACTTGACACTTTTTTTTGTACAAAATATTTTAAGTTTTGTTTTTTGTTAGATAAAAATATTCTAATATTAATATTAAAATACTTAATAAATATTTATATTCAAGTATATATATTAGACTGTGTCGATTTTAACTTTTTTTTTTTTTTTTTCAAAGTAACCCCCTATATCGCTTCTTTCGGAGCTACACAGTACCCGAAAAAAATTTAAGCTCGAAAAAAAATTTTTTGGAACTTGCTAATCGCACATTTAGTTTTCCCATTTGAATAACATGGGAAAATAACAGCATGTTCAATCAAAACTTATTTACTTGTCAAATTTTATAACTACGAGGTTGTAAGTATATTTTTCTGAAAGATTATAAAAAAATACATAAGAATAAGTTAAGATTAAGTAAAAATTCACAATAAAAAAAAAAAATTATACGATGAAATACATAAAAATCAAGTTTTTTTTACTCTTGTTTTCTTATTGAGATGAATAACTAAAACCTTATTGAAAAACGTGGATGACTGGGAGCAAGATGCGAGTTACAATGAATGTTTGAACATATTCAAAGATTTAAAAGTTGTCAATGATGTTGCGGAGAGAGGTGTAAAACTTGTGCAAGAGTTCAGTAACTGCCTTACACGAGATGAAGAACATCATCAATATGTACTCTAGTTTGTAAACCATAGCCGCAAAAAAAAGCAATAACAAAAAATAAATAAATGAAGTTTTTTTTACAAACAATAATTGCGCGGTCACATTTTTTACGTTATCAGTATTATGCGCGCAACCAGCACCGACTTGCCATCACTTATATTGAACATTAAAAAATGTGACCGCGCTCTATTGTTGTTAAGTCTATAACTTTTTTATTTATTAATTTAAAATTTTGAAATTTTAAATTTTAATTTTACATACATAAATAAACATTTTTCACGCTGGAAGTTGTTAAAATTTAAAAATTTTCTCGATAAACGGTTGAGTCAAAGATTCAAAGATTCAATTTTCCGTCGAATCAAATTAAATAATTAATATAAATAAATAATATCACTATTTTAAAAAATTTTTTTTTTTACATTGTTCTACATCAATATATTTATATACAGACAAAATTTCAATCGTTTTTATGCATAAACAAAAGAGATATGATAATGTTATTGTTGAAAAAAAATAAAAATTATATATGAAATAGTTTTTTTAAATAATTTTTTACAAGTTAAATAATTAAAAAAAAAAAAACTATAAAAGAAAAACAATTTTCTTTTATCCTCATCTACATGCCGATATTTTTTTTTTTTTTTCAATGACTTTAAAAATTAAAAGTTGTCCAAGCTATTGGACAATACTTCTACCGTTTTTCAAGCGTGGAGGTCGTTATTGCATCCGGACCCTCAATTATTGTGGTTGATTTTGTTATCATTTTTACAGATATTTATACCTAATTATAATCAACTTATTCACTATTCAGATGGATTTAGTTTTTTTTTTTCATCAATTCTAAAGATTTTTTTTTTAATTATAAACTTAAAAATTATTATAGTATAAAAATCGTATCTGAAGCTGGTAACAAACAAAAAGATCTCTTAAAAATCTATAAAATGAGCCATATTTGATAATTTTAAGTTGAAAAATGAGTGAGTTATTCATCTCAATAAGAAAACAAGAGTAAAAAAAACTTGATTTTTATGTATTTCATCGTATAATTTTTTTTTTTTTTTGTGAATTTTTACTTAATCTTAACTTATTCTTATGTATTTTTTTATAATCTTTCAGAAAAATATACTTACAACCTCGTAGCTATAAAATTTGACAAGTAAATGAGTTTTGATTGAACATGCTGTTATTTTCCTATGTTATTTAAATGGGAAAACTAAATGTGCGATTAGCAAGTTCCAAAAAATTTTTTTTCGAGCTTAAATTTTTTTTGGGTACTGTTTAGCTCCAAAAGAAGCGATATAGGGGGTTACTTTAGAAAAAAAAAAAAAAAGTTAAAATCGACACAGTCTAATATATATATATATAAATTTATTATTATTAAATTTATTAATTTTTGAACTTTTTATCCAATTTCGAGACTTTTTTAAAAAAAAGGAAAAATGGCGTATATTCAGGGACTTACGCCTTTTTTCCAATTTTATTTTTAATTTTTTCAAAGGTATAGTGTTTTTGAATTATTCTACATTCACATAAAAAACAGACTATTGAACATTGAATTTATAGATTAGAGATGGAGGTAAAGATAGAAATAAAATTATTATAAATTTAAAAATCACCTATCATAATAAAAAAAAAATTTTTTTTTGAATATAGAATACTAAAGAATTAATAATTTAAAAACACTTTATCTTTGAATAAATTTAAAATAAAATTAAAAATGAGCCCTCCAACTTTTATCAAAAATAATTTTGATAATGGAAAAAAGGCATAAATCCTTGGACATACGCCTTTCATTCATTATCAAAAATTATTTCGATAATGGAAAAAAAGCGTAAGTCCCTGGAGATACGCCTTTTATTCTTTATCAAAGGTTGTTACAACCTTTTTCTTTTTTTATTTTAAAGTCTCAAAATTGAATAAAAAATCCAAAAATTAACAAATTTGGACTTACGCTTTTTTTCCTTTATTAAAACGAAAAATGGCACTTACGCTCTTCTTTCATTAACGCGACGATATAATTAATATACTTTTTTAACAAAAATATGTTCGATTTCATGTGTACAATTGTTTGTATATTCGAATAATTATTTCTCTGTTTTATTAAAATTGTTTAATCTCTTCCGTTTTATTTAGATGAATCCCTTTTATCATAACTGACTGTTACTCAAAAACTAAATAATATAAAATGTAGGAGTACGCGCACAGGGTGCGCGTCATCGGTCTAGTATGTTTAAATAGCTGATATTTTTATTGTAAATTTACTTGAAATAAAATAAATATTTCATCGAATTCCTCTTTCCAATTGGTCTATAATGTTTTTTTTCTTAAATAAATGCATTGATATTAATTTCTAATAAAGATTTAAGACCAAATAGCTGAGGAATTAGATGTATACTCAAAAAAATATTAATTTATTTCAATTAAATGTCATAATGACTTGATAAAATAAGAATTAAATATTTACCTAGTTGATAATTGTTTCAGAATATTATTGTTTATTTTTGTTAACATTAAGTCCTTTCAACACTGCTCAACACGAATATGACATTTGGTCGTGCATGCGCATATACAAATTAACAATAATTAACTAGGGGATAAAAATTACAATGATTTTTAATTATTATTCAAAAAAATATTAATTATCAAATAATGACAAACAAAGAATTATGATGTACAAACGATTTGCTATAAATTTGACATCTCATTACAATAAAAATATCAGCTATTTAAATATATATGAAATGTCGGCTATCTGTCACCTGCGAATTTTCACTAATTAATTAAAATTAATTAGGGGAGTGACAAAAAAAAATTATCACATTACAATCATCTACGAACCAATTACAATCGATTACAATCATTCATTATATGTCGGCCCGTCACTTGCCGGCTAACTATTAATGAACTAATATCCAAACATTTATATACTACAGAACACCTGGGTAGCTATTCTTGACTCGATTATCCGCAAGTTATCCTGAGCGACTGGGATAACTTTTTTGTCGCAAAACATGAAAATTTTGGCTTAATTTGTATCCTTTTCAATGGTTTACATCAAACGACTAAATCATTTTCAGGCGTTTTCATGTTATCCCGTGTAGGTGGGATAATCGAGTCAAGAATGGCTACCCTGATGGTAACAATTACCGACGGCTGGCGGTTACCATGGCGCAATGTAAATATATTAAAAAGTAATGGCAATATTATTAGAAAAAGACGTCGAATAACGGAAATGACGTCTTTTTCTAGTTTTTTTCCTTTTACTCTATACTCAACTCGCGCCTAGAGATGTTTACTCATCAAAAATACAGGAACATATATCCATTTTTAAAATTGAAAAGACTTTGGGTATTTTCGATGGGACTTAAGGTCTACGTTACAAATTGAAAATTAAAATTTTTAATACTTCAGTAGGTGTGGTCTAATAACATGACCTTGAATTTTAATAATAATAATAATGTCATATTGGTTACTTAATTTATGACGATATTAACTCCTTAAACTTGATCCAAATTTATAACGATTATTCCTCTATTAGAATTTAAATTCAAGGTCATGTTCATGTGTAACTTAAATCCCAACTAGATAGTTTAAATAATAATGTAATTTTTTCAAATATTGTTTATTGAAAAAAATGTGAATAAAATAAACGAAGTCCCTTATTATAAACTTGGTAAAACTAGGCATATACCTATATAAGACCTATTATTAGACCACACCTACTGGATCATTAAAAATTTTAATTTTTAATTTGTAACGTGGACCGTAAGTCCCATCAAACATTAACAAAGACTTTTCAATTTCAAAAATAATTATATGGTCCTGTACTTTTGTTTATCTTTATTACTCAACTTAAAGTCTGTGTTGACTAGCATATTATTTCAACTATGAAGACTAGAGACCAGGAGATTCAACTCTATGGAGTGGGAGGCTAGGCAAATGGGACCAAAAACGTCTTACACTTCTCTATAGAAGGAGGTTTCATAAACATGCCGTTTCAGCGCTGATGTCGACCTCGAACCACTCACACATGCACACATGTATTTAATTTAAATTAATTAATGCACACATGGTAGAAATATACAGGTAGATCCGTCCCATCGCCAATGTACAAGAGTTGATTCTCCTGGTCTCTAGTTTTCATAATTTCAACAAAATTCTATGACATAGTCGATTTATTACCAGAAAAAACTGAATTTTTCAGTGAAAACTTGGAATAATCTAGTTGTTTTTGGTAATAATCGGACTATGGCATATAACTTTGATCGAAAACTATGCTAGTCGACAAAGACCTTTACTTACTCAAGCGACATTTACTAAATTTTTTCAAATTTAAAAAAAAAATATAGTAATTTCTGATTTATTTTTTATATGTACTACTGACTATATAGGAATTTTGGAAGTTCGTCATATAATTATACAACGTTATAAAAAGGATCAAGTTACTTCGATATTTTTTTTTATTCATAGTTAGGGAGCCCATCGTGCTTTTACTTACCTCATCGCATAACGATTTGAAATACGTGATTTGGCGTGCCTTGACGAGTACAATAAGCAGTTCCAGCAGCTGAATGTTTTCGTGGAACGACAAGGGGCCGCTGACATTTAAAGTGGATGGATGAGGTAAGTAAAAGCACGATGGGCTTCCTAACTATCGTTGTAGATTCAAATCCAAGATTTTTTCTATCAAAGTCTTACCAGCATAATTGGTATTTGTGATACATCTTGACCTTTGAGTTCACGTATGACCGTCCAAATCGGTCGTAGTTCTTCTAGGCTTTGTCGCGAGCAGACTGAATAAACCAGGATAAAAGCGTGACCTTTGCTAATTGAAAGACGTTGCATTGCTGGAAATTGATGGGACCCCGTTGTATCCGTTATTTGAAGCGTGCATATATTTTTGTTACAGCTTATCACCTAAAATTTACGTTTTTTTTTCTATCTTTTTTTAGCTAGTATGTATTTATCATAAAAATTTACTCAGTTCTTTTAACAAAGTTTTTTTGCTGTATTGACTGAGTATTTTTTTATTAATATATACACATATTTTATTCCAAGAAAGAAATGAGAAAATAAGAACTTCATTTATTGACAATTTGCTAATTATACATATTCTGTTTTAAATATATTTCTATTATTTTGTTTATATATATATATATATACTTGTCTTGTGTCTTGAATTTTTTTAATTACATGACAAAAAATTGAAAAAAAAAAACTCGTAAAGTGTATTTTTAGCCATAGAACAATAAAAAAAACATTTTCGGCAAATCTATTTTCTAAATTTAAAAGACACGTGGAACTAGTCTTATATATCTATATTTATAAATGTGAAAATGGAAACTTTGGCACTAATATTCTCAGGAACTACCAGACCGATCGCTTTGATTTTTTTTTGAATGAAAGAGAATTTTGCGGAGGAGGTTCCTACACATAATTGAGTTTTCATAAATTAATAAACGACGAGTTATTAATTATTATAAATAATAACCTGTTACTATCTAAGCTGCTACACACTCAACCATGGAGGTGAATAAGGAATGTAAACTGTGGCTTTTTACTGAAGCCGACAATTCGGAGCAAATGGTGGCGCTGGCATCAGCCCTGCACGAAAGTATACACGTGTATTTATTTAGTTTACTTTTTACTATGCTGTAATAATACAGATACAAATAATGTCTATTCTATTTTAATAGGCATTTTAAAAAGACAATTAATTGAAAAATAATTTTTAACCTTTTATTTGACAAAATATTAAGGACCAAATAGCTAAAGGAAAGGGATGTACTTAAAAAAAAATTTTAACTAACAAAAATTATTTAATAAATAGATTGTCTTCATTAAAATACATCCTTTTTCTTTATAGGTATTTGGTCTTTATTATTTTAATAAATAGATGCCTGAAAATATTTAAAAGTAAACAAATACCTAAGGCATGAGATAAACTTAAAAAAACAAACAATTTATTAAACAATTATTGCTAGGTAATAATTTTTTAAATAATAACAAACAGTTAAAGAATCAGATGGATTCAAAAAAAGATAAATTATTAAACAATTATTCGTGGTTAAATTTTTTTTTTTTAATACATCTAATTTCTTAGATATTTGGTCTTTAATATTTTTTTTTTTTAAATGAATGCATGTATATTATTTTTCAATAAACAAATAGTTATTAAACAATTATTTATTTATAATTGCATCCTTTTCCTTAGCTACTTTTTTTCTTTAGGTCCATCTTCTCCCTGAGTTATTTATTTATTAAAAAATAATTTCCTGGCTTTTATCAAAAATATATTATGTAGCTATAGTAGTTTAATATTTAATTATTATTATTATTAGAAATCACGAACCAAGAGGCACGGTCGTGCTTCGAGTCAAGTATGAGAAAGGAAATATATATGTGTGTGTAAGAGTAACTACCGTGCCTTATTATACACGACACATTGGTCCCCAATTGTTTAAGATTCAATTAATGTATGATGGAATCAATTAAAAAATACACGGTTTTGTAATGATCCCAGAAATCGATGTCAAGCTTTTTTTTAAAAAAAAATTCAGATTTTTTAGTGGCATATTTTTTTTTTAATTGAACAAACAAATTAACGGTTGCGACTTTTTGGCTGAAAAGCCAGATTTCTGATTTTGTTAAGTTGGTAGTGCGGTATAAAATTATAAACTTTTTTTTTTTTTTTTTGCTTGCTCATTTTTGTTGGCTGCACTGCAGAGTTGACATATGAATATATGATAAATATTGCAATATTGTATATTAAAAATAATAAACATCAAATGATACACCGGTAAAATAATTATAAATAAAAATTAAACTTGATGATATATAAATTGTGTATGTTACAAAAAAAACTTTACAAAAAGATGTGATATCTAACAAAAAAAACAAAAAACAAGTATTTTGTACAAAAAAAAGAGTCAAGTACTCGAAATTGTAGTCAATTTGTAATTTAATTTGTTTTGTCATTAATTTTTTGATATAAAAAAAAATATGATACAATAAAAACCAACGAAGAAATTTTATTTTCGATACATGTAGTTGAAGCTAAATTGTTGAAAAAAATAAAATAAACTGAAATAAAAAAAAAAAAAATTATACTTGACCTCGCTATACATGAGATTGAATAATGTTGTCTTAAAATTTAATTTTTAATTTAAGAAAAAACTACGCGGGGTCAAGTATAATTTTTTTTATTTTATTTTATTTTATTTTTTTCTCAACAATTTAGATTCAACTACATGTATCGAAAATGGAATTTCATCGTTGGTATTTTATAGTCAAAAAATAAAATAGATTGATTTAAAAATTTTAGTCAGTTATGATGAAATCGAAAATAGCGTTTTAAAAAAACAACACTAAAACATATTAAAGTAATTGAAAATACGTCACAAAATTGAAACTTTTCATTCAATGTAAATTTTAATAAAATAACGATCTTACCGATCTTTTGATTGAAATAATAAATTAAATCATAAATTTTTATTTTCATCATATTGTTTCTTAAAAATATATTATAATATATTATAATTTTTATTGAAATGTTTAATACTTTAATTTTCAGTTTCAATATTCAATAATAAATAAAATCAGATATTTTTTTAATGAAAATACAAAATATTATTTTTCTTCTTCATTAATTTTTTCATTATTATCATCAAGTTTTTGTCGTTTTGATTGATAAGAAAATAATCGTTTGAAACTTTTGCGCACTTGTGTTATAGACAGAGGTTCTTCTAAAACATGAACATGGTCCATATCTTTAACTTGAAATATTAGTGCTACTTAAAATAAAATGAATATATAATTTTTATTTATTTTACAAAAATATATAAATATTTTATGTATATATATATAAATAAATGCCCACGTTCAATGTATATTACTCCAGGCATCTTGATTGGAACACCAATCTTGAAACGTTCATCCTCTTGGGGATAATTAATAATTTTTACTAGTATAAAATTTTCTTTATCATCAACAATTTTACCATATCTATGTAATCTATCACCTTCTTGTACCAATAACATTGATTTTATGTACCCTTTGACTTCTATAAAAAAATATATATATATATTTATAAGTGATAAATATTTCTATTTATTTTTTCAAAAAAATAAAAAATAAAAAATAATTAAAATAATTAAATATAACATACCAATATATTTTCTCGTTGTTCTCAATAATCTTTCAAATTCAATAAGTTGATATTCAATGTTTGAAGCTTCTTGTTGAACAAAAGTACCATGATTGATAATTTTGCTCGAATGTTGAAAATTATATTCCAAAACATGAATATTGTCTTTTGGATTTCTAAATTTTGGGTTTGATGTTGTCAAATTATCTCCCTTAATTTCTAAAATCTAAAATAAAAAAATTTTTTATTTATAATTATAATAAATTTTTTATATAAAATTATACAAAAAAAAATTACCTCATTTATTTTCATTATTTCCGCATATACTTGTGCTTTTTTACCCCAAAAAATAATGTGCATTCTCACTTGTGAATTATTATTTAACATAATTGAAAAAAAAACAACTTGGTTGTCCTGTAACTGACTTTATATTCATAATAGCATCGACAAAACCTGTTATATCACGAAAAAAAAAACCAACAAATTAGTTTTTATAATAGAAAAATAAAATAATATATTAATTTTAATATTAAAATATACTAACACATATTTATCACCGGTTCAAAACTCCGAAATTTCTTCATCAGATGTGAATTCGTATGACATTTTTCCGTATAACAACCACGTAGCAACCAAACAAATCTAAAAAAATATTTTGTATAAACAATTTTTTATTTGTTTTTGTAAATTATAAATTATAAATTATAAATTATACAGTAAGACCTGCGAATGTTACTTTGGGAGAAGGGGATAAGGAATTGCTCAGCTTCTCCTACTCTTTTGAACTGACGAAGGTAAAGCCAGGTAAGGCTAGGTAAAATTGATCGGGCGACATCGAAAAATAATAATAATAATAATAATAATAATAATAATAATAATAATTACACCAAAAAGCAACATTACATATCTACTTGTTTACATACATACATATGTAATGTTCCTTTTTGGTGTACACATTATTTCTATTATTATTATTATTATTCTTATTTTCCGATGTGGCCCGATCAATTTTACCTAGCCTTATTGTCAGTTCTCCTCTTTCCTTTTTAATTTCAAAAAAGAGTGGGAGAAGCTGAGGAATTCCTTATCCCCTTCTCCCAAAGTAACATTCGCAGGTCTTACTGTAAATTATAAATTATACTGACGTTTATCATTTATATTAGGATAATCACACTTTTATTATATGAATTGTTATTAATATATATCCTATTGTAACCTTCACTTTCAATCTATGAAAATAATCACACACTTTTATTTTTTTATTTTTTATTTTATATAAATCTTCACTTTGAACAGCAGCGACACAACTAAATCAAGTTATTTCTTTCAATTTTTGTACACGTAGCAACAACGTAGCAACTAAAAAAATTTGAAAAATATTTTTGTTTTTACAAATTTGTTTGTAAGTCATGTATAAAAAATAGTTTATGCTAACTTATCATTTATGGTAATCAAGAAGACTAGAGATACAGGAGGAGTAACTCCCTATCTCAATGCATGTAATATCTTTCAGCCAATTCGCGTGAGGCTAGTAGCTGTCAAAGCGAATTTAGCGTACAGCATGGTTCAGCGCATTGTATATTTATTTCTTATTTTTAATGCGCAGCTTACACATACATACATACATTAATTGGTTTTCGACATTAATGTATATATGTATGTGTAAGCTGCGCATTAAAAATAAGAAATAAATATACAATGCGCTGAACCATGCTGTACGCTAAATTCGCTTTGACAGCTACTAGCCTCACGCGAATTGGCTGACTTATTCGAGGCGAGTTACTCCTCCTGTATCTCTAGTCTTCTTGATGGTAATAATCACACACTTTTATTTATTTTTATATATATTTAACATTATATTAATATTATTATTATTATTTTATTCAATATATAATCTTCACTTTCAACGGCTATGACACAACAACAGTCAAGTCATCTCTCAACTGCCAAAAAAAAAAAAATGAAACGTATAAACAACACCATAGTAACGTGTTAGTGTGAGAGAGAAATATTAATTATAAACAAATACCCAAAAATTTAAACCAATCAGATTACGAATAAAATGCGGTCAAGTGAACTTTTTATAATAGGATAGGATAATAACTGAAAAAATATTTCAGTTTGCGTCCGATAAATTCGTTAATGAGACAATTAACCAGCATAAGATTTTACTTGAATTATTCTATTCGATGAATTGTTACATCAAAAATTCAAATCAGGAAGTCAATCGATATTATAATTTAGATTGAAATAAAGTTACAACATGAAAAATTTACATAAACATTAAATTTAAATCAAATAAAAAAATTAACGATAAAAATTATAAAGCTAGAAATTTAAACATTATTCGGACAAGTCAGACTAAATTTTTTTGAACAGATGAACATATTGAATTCAAAAAAATTCAAAAATTTATAACTTTTAAAATAACTGATAAAAAAAAAAATGGTCGTCGACTAATGGTTTTTTTTTTATGTTCTTTAATTTTTCTGAGATTATTTTCTCGATTCCACCTCCTTTTTTCGCCTTAAAAATATTCAAAACCAAAAAAAAAATATTCTTTAATGCATTTTTTTAATTTATGAATTAATTGTTTATAACAAATAAAAATAAAAAGTCAAAAATAAAAAAAAAAAAATTAAATTTTTTTATTGTTAATTCTTCTCAATTTTCAATTTTAATATGACTAAATTATTATTAACAATTATAATTATAACAATACAATTAAAAATCAGAAATTCAAAACTACCTCTATTTTATTTTTTATTATTAGTCCAGTGTGAAAACTCAAAAGATCGTATTTTTTCTCAATAAAGAAAATGAAAAATACGGATAGGTTCTTTGAAACATGCTTATTAACTATGTAAAATATAAATTTAATCAACCCAATTTAATCAAGAGGTAGCTAAGGAAAGGGTTGGAAAAAAAATGAAAAACACTTTATTTTAAAAAAAAAAACAGAAAAATAGTTTAAAAGGGATTGAGTTTGGTACCGTTTTGTAGGGAAAAAAATTTGCAATTTTTTGGTATTTTTAGTTTTTTTTTTTACGAAAAGGTTGATTTAATATTAGGGTTTGAACTGTTCAAACCCTACCGTTCATTCGGTTTCTACTGTATCTTTCTTTTTTTATATATACCTTACTTTTTTTTCATTTAAACCAAACTGAACAGAAATTTGATTTCGATTCGTCTTCGAAGCATCCGTGGCCGAAAAACAACAACGAAATTGATTGTTTATTGTAAAATTAATATTAACAATTAAATACTAGCTTCAATATTTGACCAATTTTAATAATTTTTTTTTTTGTTTTGACAGGCTTTCTACTGACCTTTTTCACTTTAAAAATAACAACAATATAAACTGTTTATTGTAAAATTGTTATTAAAAATCAAATTTTTTGTTTAAAAGTTCATTTATATTTTTTTATTTTTTGATTAGCAAAAGGACAATTCAAACTTTATTATCATTGAAAAAAGAATTTATATCTATAAAAAACTACAACAAAATGGATTAAAAATGTTGTAAAATTAATATTAAAAATTAAATTTCTATATTAATAATATAGATTAATATTATAGATTGATTGATTTTTTTTTTTTTTTATAAAAAAAAAACAGCACAAACTGATGATATTAAAAAAAAACTTTATATTCTCAAAAAATATCAACAATATAAATTGTTTATTGTAAAATTATTATTAAAAATTAAACTTTTTTTCTAATATGAAGTTTAAATCGTCCCCTTTCAAAAAAAAAAAAAAAAAAAAAAAAATAATTACTAAAATAAAAATTCAATTTTTAATAATAAACAATTAATTTTGTTGTTGTTTTTCAAGTATATAAAGTTTTTTCTTCAATAATAATAAAGTATTTATTGTCCTCTTTTAAAGAAAGAAAAAAAAAAAAAAACCCGGTCAACTATCAAAATAGAAATACAATTTTTAATAAAAATTTTACAATAAACAATATTTCTTTCTATTTTTATACTAAAAGAAATTTTTTTTTACAATATTATCAAAGTTTGTACTGTTCTTTCTAACAAAAAAAAAAAAAAAAAAAATCGACTAATTATTAAAACAGAAATTCAATTTTTAATAATAATTTTGCAATAAACAATTAATTTTGTTGTTTTTCAAGTATATAAAATTTTTTTAACAATAATATCCCAGTTTGTCTTGTCTTTTTTCAAACAGAAAAAAAAAAAAAAAAATCAATTATTAAAAAATAGAAATTCAATTATAAATAATAATTTTACAATAAACAATTTATATTGTTGTTATATTTAAAGTGAAATTTTTTTTTTATTTGATTATATGATAGTCAGTATGAAGCCTTTTAAAACAAAAAAAAAATGTTGAAATCAATCCACTATTGAAGCTAGAATCCAATTTTTAATAATAATTTTATAATAAACAATTCATTTTGTTGTAGTTTTTCATAAATATAAATTTTTTTTTCAATGATAATAAAGTTTGAATTGTCCTTTTGCTATTAAAAAAAAAAAAAAATATAAATGAATTTTTAAACAAAAAATTTGATTTTTAATAACAATTTTACAATAAACAATTCATATTGTTGTTATTTTTAAAGTGAAAAAGGTCAGTAGAAAGCCTGTTAAAACAAAAAAAAAATTATTAAAATTGGTCAATTATTGAAGCTATTATTCAATTGTTAATATTAATTTTACAATAAACAATCGCTGTTGTTATTATTTTTTGGCCACGGATGCTTTAAAGACGAATATCTGTTCAGTTTGATTTAAATGAAAAAAAGAAAGGTATATATATAAAGAAAGAAGGATACAATAGAAACCGAATGAACAAACGTGACCGAGTGTGATTGCGACAATAATATACTTCCCTCTCAACTTTCCCCTGAAACCTTAGCTTTTCTACTCCTTATTACAATTACTCAACCTTCAAACCCTAATATTAAATCAACCCTTTCGTAAAAAAAAAAAAACTAAAAATACCAAAAAATTTCAAATTTTTTTCCCTGCAAAACGGTACCAAACTCAATCCCTTTTAAACTATTTTTCTGTTTTTTTTTTTTAAATAAAGTGTTTTTCATTTTTTTTCCAACCCTTTCTCGGGGGTTAATTCAATTTTTGTTTTTTTTGATTAGTTTTTTCCGTCCCTTATTGAGATATTTGCGATCTTCGAGTTTCCTTACTGGACTATATTTCATATTTTAGTTATCATTATACCCTCACCTACCTCCCGATCCGATTTCCCCTTTTCTCATTTTAATGACATTTTCGAAATTTCAATACCAATTTCCACGTTAATCCTTCGACTGACGCGAAAAACTATAAAGCTAAAAAATAAAGATAATGTTTTTTTCCCTTCATTTTCATTCTAACTATTTTTTCGTACGACCCATAGGTTACCCCGTATTTGCGATTTTAACCCTTTTTATTTGTCTTCACCCCCAAAAAATCTAATTAGCAATTTTTAATCATTCCCAATCAATTTCCCACATCCTAATTACCCTCTATGATTTTTTTCAAAACTTTAAACAAACAATGGCTTTCTTTTTAATCTTGGAGACTCGCTTAAACAGCAACCAAGAAGACAAGATATACAAGAGGAGTAACTCGCCCCCAAGAAGACTAGAGGTCTCTAGTCTTCTTGCTCGCTTCGAATATTTCAGCCAATTCGCGTGTCGAAACCCAATGTCGAAAACCAATTAATGTATGTATGTATGTGTAAGCTGCGCATTAAAAATAAGAAATAAATATACAATGCGCTGAACCACGCTGTACGTTACATTCGCTATGACATTCTACTTGCTTCACGCGAATTGGCTGAATGATATTATATGCGTTGAGATAGGGAGTTACTCCTCCTGTATATCTAGTCTTCTTGATAGACACTCTAGAAAAATGATATAAATCCCGGGCAAAGCTGGGTAGCTATTCTTGACTCGATTATCCGCAAGTTATCCCGAGCGACTGGGATAACTTTTTTGTCGCAAAACATGAAAATTTTAGCTTAATTTGTATCCTTCTCAATGGTTTACATCAAACGACTAAATCATTTTCAGGCGTTTTCATGTTATCCCGTGTAGGTGGGATAATCGAGTCAAGAATAGCTACCCTGGGTGAAACAGCTAGTATATTATAAGCTTTGAAATAAATCCAATGAGGTCGGATGTTTTACCGGTAGATAAAAAATTTTTCAACCACCAAAAAGCGGAGCCACCAGCTCGCGCCGTTTCATACTTATATTATATTTCAAATATTAAATAGAGGACAACACTAACGCTTATTTACACCAAAATGTCTTTAACGACATAAAAAACATGAAAAAACATGAACATAATAAAAGTTAAATTACATAATAATTATTTATAAATGTCTATGTATTTATTTAATTTTTTTTTGTATTCAATGTTACATTATAAAACGTAAATTTATAATCTATGATTAATTAAACCTCTATCATTAATAAACTTTTAATGTAAGTGACAGTTTGCTTGGTGTATAAATCACTGAAATATTAATATGGTCTACATATAATTTTTGTGCAAAACATAGTCACAGGCATGGTTATTTGCTACCGAGTGTGTTAAGACCTGTGTCGACTAAAGTTCCATGTCATAGTCCGATTATTACCAAAAACAACTAGAGTATTCCCAGTTTTCACTAAAATAGTCATTTTTTTCTGGTGATAAATGGACTATGACATAGAACCAAGAAGACTAGAGACCAGGAGAATAAACTTCAGTGGAGGGGGTAACATTTAGTGTCCTAGCATACGGCGGCTATGTAGAGTGCGCCATTTTTACTCCTGAACGGCGCACTACGTAAAGCGCAGTTTTTTATCCCTGTACACCTCAGCCCACCGGCCCAATACTCGAGTCGTCAGTAAATAAACGTCAAAATCTCATTGTGATTGTTATTTAAATTGCAATATACTAATCCTTATTGCTGTATGAAAAATTCAACTTTGTGATTATTTTTTAAACAATTCTTGAAGGCAAAAGTGGTATTGTTATTAGTTATTATGGTGATGCAAATAACACATCGACAATATCAATACTCGTTCATCCAGACATAAGCATAAAAGTAATTTAAATTTTTATTTTTCATATTTTAAACTTTTAACTTGTTATATTTTTCAATGTACTATTATTTTCAGATAAAAATTAAAAATAAATTTTTTAACAACTTTGATGGCATTGATAAAGTAAGGTCTCTTCAAGACATTTTATCTCTTAAAATGAATGATAAAACAAGAAAAGAAGAAAAAAAATTTCGTAAGAGAGCAAAGCTTGTGAATCCTTTATCCAAACTTAACAATCAACGTACAAAATTACCACAATCACCAAAACAGAAAACAGTCTTACATCAAATAAAAAAATCATCTTTAATAAACAAAAGACGAGTACCAAGACAAACAAGTTTAAAAAGATTATGATTGATAATATGTATTGTCTGTTGTATTTTTAGTAGTTAAATAGTAAAATGATTATTTTATTGATTATATAAGATTTACGGATAATAACAATTGATTGTTAATGAAAAAAAATTAAAGTTCATCTTTTTTATCATTTAAAAAAAAATCAAATTTTACCACTCAATAATTTAGTGTATTAGATACAACTTCAAATAATATTTATAATTCTGCAATGTTGCTATACAATTGATTATAAGTGATATAAAATTTAGGTTTAATTTTGAATCAATATAAATTGATAATTATCATAAAAACTAAAAAAATAAGTTAGTGTATGAATAAGAATAAGTTAGTGAAATATACAATTCATGATATATATCTGCTCACATGCAGACTTTCAAAAAATTATTATGCCATCTCCAAATATTTGAAAGATCTTGCTATAAGACGTTTTTTTTTTCGTTTTACCCATCTTTTTTATTTATCAATTATTGATTTCTAGAAAAAAACGTTAATAAAATTAATAAAGTAAAACGTTTATTTGGCATAGTTACAATTCAATTCTTAAAAAATGGAGCAAAATAATACACATACTTATACTTATTATTTGTAGATAAATTTTTCAATATAGGTATATTATTATTGGTATACAGCTTGATTAATACAAAAAATAATCACAAAGTTGAATTTTTCGTACAGCAATAAGGATTAGTTTATTGCAATTTAAATAACAATCACAATGAGATTTTGACGTTTATTTACTGACGACTCGAGTATAGGGCCGGTGGGCTGAGGTGTACAGGGATAAAAAACTGCGCTTTACGTAGTGCGCCGTTCAGGAGTAAAAGTGACGCACTCTACATAGCCGCCGTATGCTAGGACACTAAATGTTACCCCCTCCACTGAAGTTTATTCTCCTGGTCTCTAGTCTTCTTGCATAGAACTTTGTTGAAAGACTATGCTAGTCTGTGCTAGTCGACACAGGGAAGCGTTCGATAGCTGGCCGAGGGCCTTGGCCTTGGCCATCAGAACAGGAAACTTGATAAATCAAAAACTCTCTAAAAAAATAACCAGTTTTATGGATTCAATTTTTTTTTTTTTTTACTGAATTATTTTGTTGTTTGTTGTTGTTGTTGTTGTTGTTGTTGTTACATCGATCACATCAATAGAAAAAAATTCAAAGCTTATCAATTAATATTATTACAAAAAATAAGAAATATAATTTCTTGTGAGACATACTAGTTATTAAATGATGTTGTTATAACAATATTGTTATTGAAAATGCATATTCAGCTTTAGTCATGGTAGAAATATTCTATTATGGCCTTAGTCAACATGACCAGGGTAGCTATATCAAGAAATTAATTAATGGCAAAACAAGTTACATTATACAAATTGACTTTAATTTCGAATAATTGACACTTTTTTTTGTCCGAAGTACTTGTTTTTCTGTTTTTTGTTAGATATTACATCTTTTTTTAAAGTTTTTTTGTATCAAACACAATTCGTACATCATTAAGTTTAATATTTATTTATAATTATTTTACCGGTGTGTCATTTGATGTTTATTATTTTTAACACAATATTGCACAATAATCATATGTCAACTCTGCAAGGCAGCCAACAGAAATAAACAACAGACTAACACAGAAAAGAAAAAAAAAAATTTATAATCTTATATCGTACTACCAATATAGCGGAAGAAATCTGGGTTTTCAGCTAAAAACGCAAAACTGTTAATTTAATTGTTCAATTAAAAAAAAAATATGCCACTAAAAAATCTGATTTTTTAAAAAAAAAGCTTGACATCGATTTATGGGATCATTACAAAACCCCGTATTTTTAAATTGATTCCATCATATTTTAATTAATGTTGAAAAATTGAGGACGGAAGGGGTCTCCAATGTGTCGTGTATAATAAGGCACGCTAGTTACTCTCACATATATATTTCCTTTCTCATACTTGACTCGAAGCACTACCGTGCCTCTTGATATATATATATTAGATTTTACATAAATAATATTGTGTATATGCATAAATATTTATGGCGGTGAATGGCGGTAAGGGGGGAGAGGATTAAAAAAAAATGTACATGTTTAATTTTCAATTAATTTCTTAGCTACATTCTAAATATAAACATGCTATCAATCATATTATTAATAATGTTATTAATAAAATTATTAAAATTTATATAAATATACATAAATAGATATATAAATATTATATTTATGTAGTGTTAATTTAGTTTTTATTATTAATTTTATTTTTTTGTACTGGATTATTTTGTCGCGGTTATTTTGTCGTGAGATATTTTATCATGTAATCGTGTAAATACATGTCACATTATTTGTTTTTATTTTTTGAGGTTATGAATAAAAAAGATGCAATTTTACAATTATTAATTTTTTTAAACTATAAATATATGTTGAAAAATAAAAAGCTTGCTTAATATATCTGTACATAAATTTAAAATTTTTTATAATATACATTTTTTTCAATTGATTGTGTTCAGATAAAATTAAGAGAATATACCTATATATATAAAAGGAAAAAATACACTCCGAGTACATGGCTATTTTTTTTTTTTTTTTTTGGTGGATTCCTCGTGTATATAGAAGAACACAACATTGACAATGGGCCTTCAATAAGCCAGGCTTGGAGCGTTATGTCAATTTAATATCGGCTACTATAAATGGCCCAATTCTGTTTCCCAAGATTGGGCCCGTTGATAGCCCGTTATTATTTTACCATTTGCCACCCAGTAATCAGCCATTAATGCGTCAGGCCTGGAGAGTTAAGTCAATCTAATATTGGCTGTCATGAATGACCCGTTAATATTTACCAAGATCGCCCCATTACTTGCTAATTTATTTATTAAATTATTCTAATAAATAAAAAAAAAAAAAAAATTATTTCAATTGCATAGCTATGTGAAGTTGGCCCGCGTATGTCCTAGAAAAATTTTTTGTAATATATTTTAGAATCGTCTTGATTTGTACTTAATTGTACCACCATTATTTTAATTTGTACCTCAAAGGGTTGAAAGTTATAGAGGGTTAAACATAAAAAGTTATAAACAATTGCAAAACACCCTTAAAAATTAACTTTTTTTAAAGTTTTTTTTTTCTATATAATAAAACAGAACGCGCTTCAATTTGTACCACCAAGCTCGAAATTAGTACCTCAAAATTAACAACAAAAAAAAATTATTTAAACAAAAAATGTTATAAACAATTGCATAACATCCTTAAATAATGGACTTTTTCGAAACTTTTTTTTTCTATAATATAGAGGAGATTGAGCTACAATTTGTACCTCCAAGCTCGAAATTTGTACCTCAATAATAACAACAAAAAAAATTATTTAAACAAAAAATGTTATAAACAATTGCATAACATCCTTAAATAATGGACTTTTTCAAAACTTTTTTTTTCTATAATATAGAGGAGATTGAGCTACAATTTGTACTTTTAAGCTTGGAATTTGTACCTCAAAAATAACAACAATTAATTTAAAAAAAACAGCGGCACATTGTTTATATGCACATTGTCTAAAATTCTTCAAACAGGGCATCTAATAATACTTCATTTTTTATGTGCTCGTTTAGTACGCTTGCAACAATAGTGGTTTCATTTATTTTGTTTTGAGCTAGACAAAAAACTATGCAACTACAAATTCTAATTCTTTCACTACAAATTGTATCTCGACCTCCTGAATCGTTTGGCGTCAATAGAATTGTCCTAGCTCAAATATTAAAAAAGTTATGATTGTTTATATCGTTATATTATAAAAAAATGGTCCTAACAAAAAAACCATGCAACTACAAATTCTAATTCTTTCACTACAAATTATTACAAATTCTAACGAAGCTTTTCGACCCAATTTGAACCCTCTAGGCCTATTTTTAAAAAAGTCAACTTTCAACCCTCCCCCCACCCTTAATTTTTGAACTACAAATTAAACCCTTTTCACTACAAATTACTACAAATTAAGACGCTTTTAATGAGCCTACCTACGATCAAATCGGACTAACGGCGGTTCTAGGTTCACATAGGTCATAAAACGTTGTATATGTAAAAAAAAAACCCAACAAAATAAATGAAACCACTATTGTTGCAAGCGTACTAAACGAGCACATAAAAAATGAAGTATTATTAGATGCCCTGTTTGAAGAATTTTAGCCAATGTGCATATAAACAATGTGCCGCTGTTTTTTTAAAATTAATTGTTGTTATTTTTGAGGTACAAATTTCAAGCTTAAAAGTACAAATTGTAGCTCAATCTCCTCTATATTATAGAAAAAAAAAGTTTCGAAAAAGTCCATTATTTAAGGATGTTATGCAATTGTTTATAACATTTTTTGTTTAAATAATTTTTTTTTGTTGTTAATTTTGAGGTACTAATTTCGAGCTTGGTGGTACAAATTGAAGCGCGTTCTGTTTTATTATATAGAAAAAAAAAACTTAAAAAAAAGTTAATTTTTAAGGGTGTTTTGCAATTGTTTATAACTTTATAATTTTTCTAGGACATACGCGGGTCAACTTTACGTAGCTCAATTGCATGCGGCGATCCGGAGTTTAATTATATGTTAATTTTTTTTGATTCAAAACTATTTTTTTTTTTGCCTCTCGCTGGGCGCGACTATGGAACCATTTACGTTCTGCCGATGATTTCCCAGCTTTTGGCTGATACATGAATGCCCGAACAGAAAAATCTCAGTCTTAAACGAGCTTCAAGTCTTAAAACGCGCTTCATTGAACTTAAACTGTCTTGTGAGATCTTAAATGAACTTCCATTAGCTTCTCAAATAAAATCACAAGTTTTTCCGAGGTCCCCAAACTCTTCTAAAGGCTTGAATTAAAAGACTTCGAAAGCATTCAAATCTCAGTCTTTCAGACGCTCGATTTGAAAGACTTCAAAAGCGTTCACATTTCTCAGTCTTTCAAAAGCTTGATTTAAAAGACTTCAAAAGGGTTCAAATTCTCAGTCTTTCAGAAGCGTGATTTAAAAGACTTCAAAAGCGTTGACATTTTTCAGTCTTTTAGAAGCTTGATTTAAAAGACTTCGAAAGTTTTTAGGTTTAAAAAAAAAAAAAATTTCAATAAATACGATTTCGAAAGCTTGTAGTCTTAAAATTAAAGGCTTTAAAACTTATTTCAATGAAAATTTTATTTGGGAAGCTAATGGAAGTTCGTTTAAGATCTCACAAGACAGTTTAAGTTCAATAAAGCGCGATTTAAGACTGAGATTTTTCTGTTCGGGACTTAGAAAAAATTCAAACTGCCTGATATAAAATTGTCAAGATTTTTATCATTTTGTATATTAAAAAACTATATTTCGCGGATTTTAATTAATATGTAGCTGTTATCATTTATTAATTGATGTTATTGGTTAATTTTTTTTTATTTATATATTTTTTGAAAAAAAAAAATTCAAGTTTGATTGCTTGTAGTGTATTTAATTTTACAATTCACTCTAAATATTTATTCAAGTTTTCATGTTATAAAATTTTTTAAAATAACAAAAATTAGAAACTCAAAGTCTAAGTAGTAAATATATTCACTTATTTTCAATTGATGATGTGGTTGAGTGGTCAACCTATCCGACTTCCACCCAAGAAACCTGTGATCGATCCCGTGCAGATTTTTTTTTTTTGGAAAAATTTTACAAATTTGAAAAAGAAAAAAAAAAAATGAAAGACTCCGAAGTCTTTAATTTAAAGACTTCGGATTTAAGAGTTCGAAAGCCTGAGGTCTTCCATTGAAAGACTTCAGAAGCTCGAAGTCTTTCATTTTAAGACTTTATATTTAAGAGTTCGAAAGCCTGAGGTCTTCCATAGAAAGACTTTGCAAGCCCGAAGTCTTTCATAGGAAGTCTTCCGAAGACTTCCTAGTTGGACAAATGAAGCGCGTTTTAAGACTTCAAAGGATTTTAAGTTCGTTTAAGACTGAGATTTTTCTGTTCGGGCGCTCTAAACTAATTACCAACGTTGTAAGTAATAATAAGAGTTTAGTTAACAAGCTTACTTTATTTTTATAATCATTTTACTAAATTGTTCTACATTTAATCTTTTGTGACAATCAAACATTCAAATCAGTGAATTATTAACATTAACATTTTCTAAATTCAAAGTATTAAAGTTACTAGTAAACGTATATTTTTATGTTCATTTATTTTATTAATTATTTAATTCACGTGATCCTATCCAAGTAAAATCTAACATCCTTCCCGTCCGTTATTTCCATGTGCTAGAATCCCTGTCTATGATGCTGTATGGCTAGACTAAAATGCAGGCACACTTTTAAAATACATTTGAGTAAATTAATTGGTGCGAATAAATTAACATTCCCCGGTTAATTTACCCATATTGTAACATCGGTAAATGTTTGATTCACTTAATAAATTATTTATAAGTCTATATATGTATTGTCGTTACAATTATTCAAACGATTATTAATTATAAATTTTCATTATTATGTCATTAATGCATATAGAATATGTATATTATTTGTCACATGTTTAAGTTTTGTAAACAAAATAATTATTGATATTGAACAAAAAAATTATAAATAATGAAAAAAATTATAAAATTCAACAATGAAAATAGAAAATTAACAACATAAAAATATATCTAATTTAAATAACCTTATAGATTGATACACATTTTGATGTCGAAATTAAATTAACAAAATGCTGATTGATTAAATCGAATTAAAAAGTAACAACAATGAAAAAATTTAATTATACACTAGTATGTATTGAAAAAATAATCACCATGTGATAAATAATAATATTATTATAACGTAATAATTTTGTTTTATTTAAAAGAATTCTTTAACAGCAACAAATGTTATTTTATTATAAAAATGATTCTAAACAATCATCAATATATTATTTATTTTGTTCCTCAATTTCTGTACACTTGACTTGATCATAATTTTGATATTTAAAAATTCCGAAAATTTCGTTTGATTTACTTCTTTTTTCAGTAATTATTTTATGTCCAAGATCATTGCCTTCAAGACAATTACCACAATAGTTTTTAGAGTAAAATCAAGCTTTTGAGTATCAATCAGACTTGAGTATTGATTGGATTATCATATGTTGTTATAATATCATAAATAGAAAAGCATTACACCAACTGAAATTTTTATTGTTTTTTCAAATCAATCTGAAATTGCAATTAATAAAAAAAGTGAAAATAAAAAATTATATATTTTTAGTTTAAAATTATTTAAAAAAAAAATTATTTATTTATTTATTGTATAAAATTTTATAAATTTACCCTCTTGTCAAATTGTAGCAAATTATGTACACACAAAAAAAATTGGAGGTGATATATCATGTATATTCTTAATTTTTTGAGATTTGTTCAATAATCAAATCAATAAAAATATACAAGAAATAAAGTGTTAATTTTACAATTTTTTCAACTGAACAAACAGATTTGTTAAAAACATTTTTATTTAATACTTTAATTTATAAAATTTTTATTTGGCAACTTTTTTTTTTTTTAAATAATGTAAACAATGAAAATAACTACATTATTGATAAAGCCAAAAAAAATGGCCGGGAAAGAAATTTGACGCATGCGCACATTTTTTTTTTTGAAAAAAAACATTAAAAAAATTGAAAATAGACATTGTTTATAACTTGATTATTTAATAAACAAATGTACGTAAAGGAATCATATTAGGCTTAAAAAATTCTTCACAAAAATTGCGAGAACCAAGAATACCATTGGAAACTGACGAATAAAATCTTTATAGTTATTTTTTAATTAAATTGTATTTGAAAACATTGAACTCATTGTTATAAACAATAGCTGATAACGCATTAACGCATTGTTGAAACGATTTTCGACAAGAGCGAGTGGCTCTCGGTATTAACGAAATAAACAATTTAAGACCAAAAAGATTAATGTCGGTCGATTTTTTAAAGAGTTATGCGATTTATAAAAATACGCATATTTTGTTATTTCGCTAATTAACAAATTTCTAATAATAGAAAAAAATATTTAAACTGTTATAAAGATAGTTTTTTTCACTCTCTATATCCTGTCAAAAGTTAGCAGTGATGATTTGTTTTTAGTTTTCTTAATATTTGCTGTTTAAGATTTTCCTCTTATCTATTTTTAATAACAGTAAGTTTTTTTTTATTTTTGGTTGTAGAATTATCCAATACCTTTCATTTGATTCTAATACGAGTTTTCTATCTTAATTTTTAAAGAAGCTGTGACAATTATTAAAAAAAACGCAGTGAATGCCTACGTAAAATATAAAACTAAAAATTTTAATTTTTTTTTACTACAAATCGTAACGAGGCTCTTTAGCATATTTCGAACTTTATTGGCCGATTTTTAAAGAAAATGGATTTTAACCTTTTTTGAACCACTTATTTTAATTTTTTTACCACATTTTTATGTATTGTTACGGATGTGAAGTTAGTTATACCCTCCTCTCATTAGATAGACAAAGATAGACAATAACATCTATCTAATAACATATGACGACCGATATAAATAAATAAATAAGCCTTAATGGAGAACTAAGAGAATAAAGACATATAAAAATTATAACATTATTATTATTATTTATTGCCCACTCGTAACATTGGTGTCAGAAGTAAAAATTAATAAAAATAATTATAAATGGAACTATAATTATTTTGTTGGTGTTTGTCGTTAATTAAATAGAAAAATTAAAAAAAAAAAAATATATATATATATAGTGACACAAAATAAAATAAAATAAAAAAAATTTTAATACAGTGTGACAAATATTCAAAATAAAAAATGAAAAAAAAAATATACAAGAAATTGACGAAAAATTGAATGAATTTAAAAATTCAATAAGAAAAGAATTAGCAGATACCAGAAACATAATGAGAGAAGAAATTATACAATTATGGAGAGAACATAATTCAAATCTTGTAAATAATAATTATAATGATAATCATAATAATAATGATGAATATGATCAAATTAGAAACGATTCTTCATCACATAATTCAAAAGAAAATGATTACATCAATGATTTTATACAGTATACTGCACCTATTAAATTGAATAAATACGATGGATCTAGTTTATGGTCGGAAAATGAGAAAATCGCACAGTTAACTTCATCCTTACGTGGCAAAGCACAATCAATATTAGAAAATTTATCAAATGAAGAATTAAAAAATTTTGATAAAATTTCTGAAATATTAGATAAAAAATTTAATAAAAAAAATTTTGCAAGAATGTATTATAATCAATTACTAGGATTGAAACAAAAATATGACCAAGATTTTTTGGATTTCGCAGAAGAAATTGAAAAATTAACTAACTTAGCACATGATAATCTAACAAGTGAAGCACGAGACCGTATAGCATGTATGCAATTTATTAATGGAATTTACAACTCACGAATTGAATTCAATTTACGTTCAGAAAGAATAGAATCATTATATAAAGCAGTTGAAAGAGCAAATGAGCTGTTATCTATTTCAAATTTAGTTTATAACAATAAGAAGGAAAAAGATATGAGAAATTCAAAATTCAATTAAGTAATTATATTAAACTTTGAAAATAATAATAAATAAATAAATGCATAAGGAAAATTAAATAAAAATAAATTGAAATTCTTACTGTAATTAAAAATAAAATTTCTGAAATGGCCCTCGATGGACTGAGGTCCTTCTCTTTAGGTAGAAAAAGAGGTAAGGTTTTGAAATGGTCCCCGATAGAATGAGGTTTTTCTCTTCGGGTAGGAAGAGAGGTAAGGTTTTGAAATGGTCCTCGATGGAATGAGGTCCCTCTCTTCGGGTAGGAAGAGGGGTATGGTTTGAAAAATAAACCTCGATGGACTGAAGTTCCTTATTTCAGGTAGGAAATAAGGTTGAAAAATAAAACAAATGAAAATCCTAGGTAAAAAAAAAAATTTTTTTAATCACTGCCTGAGCATGATTCCTTGAAATTATAGTGGACGTGTTGTCCCTTTGATGAAAATATTCATCAATGGCCTGATTAAGGGCATGTATGTGATTTGATTAATAATGGGTGTACACCAGAAATTGAAATATTATCGATTGTATTAATTGACATTATTTATTTTCAAGAGACGCTTTGTAAATAAATAAAAAATAATTATGATTATTTAAATTTTTTTTTTTAGTTTAGCTAATCTAGGTTATTATAAATATCTACTGGAGAAATATTCAAAGTCAAAATAAATGGAATCATCAATTTAAAAAAAAATCAGATATTATAAAAATAATTTGAAGAATAATAACCAAGGAAATTTTCAAATTTTATGATAAATGGTTGAAAATAAAGAAACAGAAATTAATGAAATATAGATAAAAATTAAAAGAAGATATTTTTGACTGAACATGAACTGAAATCGACTTTAGATAAGAAATAAAATTGTAAATATTGTTCGTTCAAGGTTTTTACGTTGGGTTTTCCCTTAAACCATGAGCGAATGCTGAACAATATCTTAGAACAAGTCGAGAGTCCCTAACGATCAAGAATTCGATTGAATACGATGTTTTAATCAAATTGTTGAGTACTCTGAGACTTCAAATTCACGGATTGTCGGGACGACAATCTTCATTGAGCGGGGGGTAGTGTTACGAATGTGAAGTTAGTTATACCCTCCTCTCATTAGATAGACAAAGATAGACAATAACATCTAACTAATAACATATGACGACCATAGTAACCGATATAAATAAATAAATAAGTCTTAATAGAGAACTAAGAGAATAAAGACATATAAAAATTATAACATTATTATTATTATTTATTGCACACTCGTAGCAGTATATTTTACTGCTAGAACGCTATAGCGTCAAATAACGGGAAAAATAAAATCTAGCTTTTGATAAAAATGTAATAAAAAATAGACATTTGCAAAAAACTATATCTCAGCAAATAATTTATCAATTGTTTTTTTTTTTTTTTTTTTTTTAATAGGTTATTTAACATCGATATAGGATGAATTTTCGAAATAAGTCAATTTGAGCAAGAAGCATTTTTATTTAATTTTACTGATTTAATGGTTTCTCCTGAAAAATCAACGAACGCTCACGAATTTTCAAAGATACCTAAATTTTTACGGTCATTCCTTTTATATTTCTGTCAGATGAATAAAAAAATTAAAAAAAAACCTTTAAAATTTTGTCGATTACGTTCCGAAACTACAGGAGTTTTTTTTTTTTTATTTTTCCAGTGGACTGTATTTGTATCAGCTGCACGGAAAGTAATTTCAACTGAAAAATACAACCATGTTTGAGTAAAATTTACTATCTTGGTTTGTAAAAATTACCTTAGTTTTATGTGGCTGAAACTAGCAACTAAGTCTGGCAACTATATACAGCCGAAAAATAAAAGTATCACCGCATAGCCACTGAATAGAAGTACCGGCCGCTTGAAGAGTGTTCATTTTTTTTTTTTTTTTAAATTAATGATTCATATTGTTTAAAGATGCGGACCCCAAATCTAATTAATACTAATTTATTAATTATTTCCGTAATTTTAGTTTTATATAAACTACAATAAAATAAAACCATTTTTACTATATTGTTAATAATTTTTTGAAGCGAGTTTAATTTTTTTTTTTTTTCTATCATCGTAGCGACCCTGTTTTCTTTTTTTTTGTCTTCTCCTGACAAATGCATTTCATTTAATAATTGTAGTTATCTAGCTAACAAAAAATAAGTATTTTGTACAAAAAAAAGCGACAAGTATTCGAAATTGCAGTCAATTTGTAATGTAACTTGAAGTTATATGTTTCTCAGCTAGATAACTACAATTATTAAATGAAATGCATTTGTCAGGAGAAGACATTGTTCTCCATTTGGATCCTACTGGAGCTTCTTTCACTAAGCCAGATGATGTACTATGTACTTGTCGTGCAAGGAACTAGTGAAACTGGCAAAGGTGGTTTTTCTGTAGGTGAATTTTTCTCTAACCAACACAGCGTTTTAAATATTAGTATTTTTCTCGCATATTTTTTAGATGCATTAAAAAAGAAATATAAAAAAAAATTATCCAAATATTTGAAGTAGATTTCAGCAACGCACTAATTGAAAGTGTCATTAGTATGACACGAAAATACCATTTGTTATCGTATTTAAAATGGGCATGGAAATATGAGCACAAAGAACAAAGTAAAATTATACGCAAAGAACAAACTATAGTTCACATATGCTCTTCTCATGTGTTGGAAACATGCCGGAGAAAACTACAAAAAATAGCATCAAAAGATTGTCCAGCAAATGGTATTGCTAAAAAAATAATTTCAGCTCTAATTCATTCAAGAACAGTTGAAGATGGTGGTGACTGGTTTCGAGTAGCTCTTAACATCTTTTGTCGACCTCTGTTTTCATAAAAAATTCAACAAGATGCTAAAGTAGTCAAAACAACAACGAAAGTAACAAATATCACAATTGATGATTCCGAAATAATAGTCAATATGATGAAAGCGATAATGACGATTATGATCAAGAAGACGAAGGAACCAAGTTATGACATGGTTCTCCTTATTGGAAATTTTTTAAGACAATTCACGATGAAGAAATGAAAAAGATAAAAGAAGAACCAGGTTATAATAAAGCTCTCGAAGTCCAGACAAAAAATAAAACAAATCGTGATATTCTAGAAAATGAAAAAACAGAAGATGCTGATGAGACTGATGAAGATGACGTTTATATAACCAAAAAAACTGGTGAAAAAAAAATAAACAAATATTATTTACCATTATTTGTTTCATATTTGCTAGAATATTTACTTCCATATTTTCCTCTTTGGTCAGCAGTATTAATAATTGAATTTAGTAAAGCACGTAATTCTAATGCAGCAGTTGAGAGCTGGTTTAAACAAGTGAAGAGTGATATTTTTGATCACAAAAAAAATATCGTTTGTCCACTGTATATTAAAATCATGCAAGAAAAAATTGATACAGCTCTAAACTTCACAAAATTATTAACAATTGTAAAAATGGTTTTATTTTTTGTAGTTTATATAAAATTAAAATTCAGAAAATAATTAACAAATTAGTATTAATTAGATTTAGGGTCTTCATTTTTGAACAATTAAAATTATTTATTTAAAAAAAAACAGGGTCGTCCTACGATGATAGAAAAAAAAAAAAAAATTAAACTCGCTTCAAAAAATTATTAACAATATAGTTCTATAAATAAATTTGGAACTGAACCAAACAAATCTTATTCAGAATAAATAATATATAACAGGTCAAAAATACATTATGAAAAGATTAAAAATATATAAATAAAATAAAAATAAAAACTGAATTATTTATCTCTCGACTTTTCTCTCGCATATCGACATCGGTGTCTCGTCTCGTTTCGTCTTGTCTTTCGCGGAATTACTAGTTATGATTTACATGACAAAAATTATAATCGTTGCATACATATATCGAAAACAAAAAGAAAAACAAAAAACAAAATTACTGACCGTTGATAACGTGATAGAAAATTCTTGAAATCTTTTTGACTGTCGTAACTATCATAAATTCCAAGGTTTAAAACAAAGAGAATTTTCGGCTGTGTTCTTACTTCTAGTAATTTCATTGAGACTTCCGCGTGGCTGGCTGATAAAATATGCTATGAGACAAGCTGGTATGAAGAATCGTTTTATTAAAGGTTGGTGGGATGAAAAAATATGTAAAAAAATATTTTGCACATATATGGATATATAAATATGCATTCACTTCTAAGAGTTCTAATAGTTAGGGAGCCCATCGTGCTTTTACTTACCTCATCGCATCACGAGCTGAAATAGGTTAATTCGACTTGTTTTGGCGAGTACAATAACCAGTTTCAGTGGCCGACCATTTGGGTGGAAAGACAAATGGCGGCCAGCGGTCAAAGTGGGTGTATGAGGTAAGTAAATTTACCTCATCGCATCACGAGTGGAAATGGGACCAATCGCTTGGTATTGATGCCCTGAATATAAAAATAATAATGGCCGACCATTTAGGAAGAAAGACAAGTGGTGGCCAGCGGTCAAACTGAACTTACCTCATCGCATCACGATTTGAAATAGGTCCAATCGATTGGTATTCAT
>WSYQ01001635.1:0-10163 GCA_011426435.1 Lysiphlebus fabarum
CATATAAAAATTATAACATTATTATTATTATTTATTGCACACTCGTAGCAGTATATTTTACTGCTAGAACGCTATAGCGTCAAATAACGGGAAAAATAAAATCTAGCTTTTGATAAAAATGTAATAAAAAATAGACATTTGCAAAAAACTATATCTCAGCAAATAATTTATCAATTGTTTTTTTTTTTTTTTTTTTTTTTTAATAGGTTATTTAACATCGATATAGGATGAATTTTCGAAATAAGTCAATTTGAGCAAGAAGCATTTTTATTTAATTTTACTGATTTAATGGTTTCTCCTGAAAAATCAACGAACGCTCACGAATTTTCAAAGATACCTAAATTTTTACGGTCATTCCTTTTATATTTCTGTCAGATGAATAAAAAAATTAAAAAAAAACCTTTAAAATTTTGTCGATTACGTTCCGAAACTACAGGAGTTTTTTTTTTTTTATTTTTCCAGTGGACTGTATTTGTATCAGCTGCACGGAAAGTAATTTCAACTGAAAAATACAACCATGTTTGAGTAAAATTTACTATCTTGGTTTGTAAAAATTACCTTAGTTTTATGTGGCTGAAACTAGCAACTAAGTCTGGCAACTATATACAGCCGAAAAATAAAAGTATCACCGCATAGCCACTGAATAGAAGTACCGGCCGCTTGAAGAGTGTTCATTTTTTTTTTTTTTTTAAATTAATGATTCATATTGTTTAAAGATGCGGACCCCAAATCTAATTAATACTAATTTATTAATTATTTCCGTAATTTTAGTTTTATATAAACTACAATAAAATAAAACCATTTTTACTATATTGTTAATAATTTTTTGAAGCGAGTTTAATTTTTTTTTTTTTTCTATCATCGTAGCGACCCTGTTTTCTTTTTTTTTGTCTTCTCCTGACAAATGCATTTCATTTAATAATTGTAGTTATCTAGCTAACAAAAAATAAGTATTTTGTACAAAAAAAAGCGACAAGTATTCGAAATTGCAGTCAATTTGTAATGTAACTTGAAGTTATATGTTTCTCAGCTAGATAACTACAATTATTAAATGAAATGCATTTGTCAGGAGAAGACATTGTTCTCCATTTGGATCCTACTGGAGCTTCTTTCACTAAGCCAGATGATGTACTATGTACTTGTCGTGCAAGGAACTAGTGAAACTGGCAAAGGTGGTTTTTCTGTAGGTGAATTTTTCTCTAACCAACACAGCGTTTTAAATATTAGTATTTTTCTCGCATATTTTTTAGATGCATTAAAAAAGAAATATAAAAAAAAATTATCCAAATATTTGAAGTAGATTTCAGCAACGCACTAATTGAAAGTGTCATTAGTATGACACGAAAATACCATTTGTTATCGTATTTAAAATGGGCATGGAAATATGAGCACAAAGAACAAAGTAAAATTATACGCAAAGAACAAACTATAGTTCACATATGCTCTTCTCATGTGTTGGAAACATGCCGGAGAAAACTACAAAAAATAGCATCAAAAGATTGTCCAGCAAATGGTATTGCTAAAAAAATAATTTCAGCTCTAATTCATTCAAGAACAGTTGAAGATGGTGGTGACTGGTTTCGAGTAGCTCTTAACATCTTTTGTCGACCTCTGTTTTCATAAAAAATTCAACAAGATGCTAAAGTAGTCAAAACAACAACGAAAGTAACAAATATCACAATTGATGATTCCGAAATAATAGTCAATATGATGAAAGCGATAATGACGATTATGATCAAGAAGACGAAGGAACCAAGTTATGACATGGTTCTCCTTATTGGAAATTTTTTAAGACAATTCACGATGAAGAAATGAAAAAGATAAAAGAAGAACCAGGTTATAATAAAGCTCTCGAAGTCCAGACAAAAAATAAAACAAATCGTGATATTCTAGAAAATGAAAAAACAGAAGATGCTGATGAGACTGATGAAGATGACGTTTATATAACCAAAAAAACTGGTGAAAAAAAAATAAACAAATATTATTTACCATTATTTGTTTCATATTTGCTAGAATATTTACTTCCATATTTTCCTCTTTGGTCAGCAGTATTAATAATTGAATTTAGTAAAGCACGTAATTCTAATGCAGCAGTTGAGAGCTGGTTTAAACAAGTGAAGAGTGATATTTTTGATCACAAAAAAAATATCGTTTGTCCACTGTATATTAAAATCATGCAAGAAAAAATTGATACAGCTCTAAACTTCACAAAATTATTAACAATTGTAAAAATGGTTTTATTTTTTGTAGTTTATATAAAATTAAAATTCAGAAAATAATTAACAAATTAGTATTAATTAGATTTAGGGTCTTCATTTTTGAACAATTAAAATTATTTATTTAAAAAAAAACAGGGTCGTCCTACGATGATAGAAAAAAAAAAAAAAATTAAACTCGCTTCAAAAAATTATTAACAATATAGTTCTATAAATAAATTTGGAACTGAACCAAACAAATCTTATTCAGAATAAATAATATATAACAGGTCAAAAATACATTATGAAAAGATTAAAAATATATAAATAAAATAAAAATAAAAACTGAATTATTTATCTCTCGACTTTTCTCTCGCATATCGACATCGGTGTCTCGTCTCGTTTCGTCTTGTCTTTCGCGGAATTACTAGTTATGATTTACATGACAAAAATTATAATCGTTGCATACATATATCGAAAACAAAAAGAAAAACAAAAAACAAAATTACTGACCGTTGATAACGTGATAGAAAATTCTTGAAATCTTTTTGACTGTCGTAACTATCATAAATTCCAAGGTTTAAAACAAAGAGAATTTTCGGCTGTGTTCTTACTTCTAGTAATTTCATTGAGACTTCCGCGTGGCTGGCTGATAAAATATGCTATGAGACAAGCTGGTATGAAGAATCGTTTTATTAAAGGTTGGTGGGATGAAAAAATATGTAAAAAAATATTTTGCACATATATGGATATATAAATATGCATTCACTTCTAAGAGTTCTAATAGTTAGGGAGCCCATCGTGCTTTTACTTACCTCATCGCATCACGAGCTGAAATAGGTTAATTCGACTTGTTTTGGCGAGTACAATAACCAGTTTCAGTGGCCGACCATTTGGGTGGAAAGACAAATGGCGGCCAGCGGTCAAAGTGGGTGTATGAGGTAAGTAAATTTACCTCATCGCATCACGAGTGGAAATGGGACCAATCGCTTGGTATTGATGCCCTGAATATAAAAATAATAATGGCCGACCATTTAGGAAGAAAGACAAGTGGTGGCCAGCGGTCAAACTGAACTTACCTCATCGCATCACGATTTGAAATAGGTCCAATCGATTGGTATTGATTCCCTGAATATAAAAATAACAATGGCCGACCATTTAGGTGGAAAATTTTTGATGGCCGACAAAAAACTTTTTTTTTTTTAAATTTTGAAGTTTTTTGGTCGGCCATCAAAAATTTTCCACCTAAATGGTCGGCCATTGTTATTTTTATATTCAGGGGATCAATAACAATCGATTGGTCCTATTTCCACTCGTGATGCGATGAGGTAAATTTACTTACCTCATACACCCACTTTGACCGTTGGCCGCCACTTGTCTTTCCACCCAAATGGTCGGCCATTGTTATTTTTGTATTCAGGGCATCAATACCAATCGATCGGGCCTATTTCCACGAGTGATGCGATGAGGTAAATTTTCTTACCTCATACACCCACTTTGACCGCTGGCCGCCACTTGTCTTTCCACCCAAATGGTCGGCCATTGTTATTTTCGTATTCAGGGCATCAATACCAATCGATCGGGCCTATTTCCACGAGTGATGCGATGAGGTAAATTTACTTACCTCATACACCCACTTTGACCGTTGGCCGCCACTTGTCTTTCCACCCAAATGGTCGGCCACTGAAACTGCTTATTGTACTCGCCAAGACAAGTCGAATTAACCTATTTCAGCTCGTGATGCGATGAGGTAAGTAAAAGCACGATGGGCTCCCTAACTATAAGAGATTCTGACAATGCACGAGGGTGATCAAGTAGAACACGATCGATTAAACATTAAACAACTTATTCTACAATAACACACTGGGAGAAGGGTAAAAGAAAATAAACGCAGCAAGAAAGATATTTTATCCAGCAGAAATTGTTTAATAAATTGTCTTGTTTTGAGTACATCTCATTCCGTAGCCATTTGTTTATTTAACTATTATTTACATGCTTTAATTTATTCAAAAGATAAAGAGCAAATAGCTAAAAAAATGGATGTACAAAAAAAAAAAATTTCAACAGGGATAAATAAATTGTTTTTTTTTGAGTCCATCTCATTTCTTTTTCTTTCACTTTATTTTCTTACTGAACACATTATGTTTAATGTTAACATATGGTATGTTTAACTGGATAGTGGCTAATAAGTGATATTTTAACATCAAATATACGTATCTTAATAGTTGAAATGCGTATGTTAACAGTCAAGATAAATTATCAACATAAGTATGTTTAATATAAAGATACATATGTTAAGAGATTACCAGCACGAATTTTCAGGGGTAAGCGGCAGGGTAAAGTCCTATCTAACAAAAATCAAAAAACAAGTATTTTGTACAAAAAAAATGTCAAGTATTCGAAATTGTAATCAATTTGTAATGTAACTTGTTTTGCCATTAATTAATTTTTTGATATAAAAAAATATATGATACAATCAAAACCAACGAAGAAATTTTATTTTCGATACATGTAAGTTTAAATCTAAATTGTTGAAAAAAAAAAAATAATAATAATAAAAAAAAAAAATTATACTTGACCCCGCGTAGTTTTTTCCTAAATTAAAAATTAAATTTTAAGCCAACATTATTCAATCTCATGTATAGCGGGGCCAAGTATGATTTTTTTTTTTTTTTCGACAATTTAGATTTAAACTAAATTTAACTACATGTATCGAAAATAAAATTTCTTCGTTGGTTTTGATTGTTTCATATTTTTTTATATCAAAAAATTAATTAATGGCAAAACAAGTTACATTACAAATTGACTACAATTTCGAATACTTGACGCTTTTTTTGTACAAAATACTTGTTTTTTGTAGATTTTATATTAAAAAGAAATTAATAAAAATTAATTAAAAAAAAGCTTGACATAGATTTATGGGATCATTACAAGATCCCATATTTTTTAATTGATTCCATCATTTTTTAATTGAATCTTAAACAATTAGGGACGAAAGGGGTCACCAATGTGTCGTGTATAATAAGGCACGGTAGTTACTCTTACACACACATATATATTTCCTTTCTCATACTTGACTCGAGGCACTACGGTGCCTCTTGATACCTAATGCATTGAGTGATCCAAGGCTGCCAGCCCCAAATAATCAATTTTTTTTGATTTTCAAAAATAATGAAAATTTTTTTTTTGGCACTTCAATCACATTTTATATACTATTTTAATAAGCCGAATTTATTTTCTTATCATTAGAATTTGTTTCAATCATTATTTTTTAATTTAATTTATATGATATTAAAATTGTTTCAACGCAGCATTATTTTGGTGTTGTCACTCCTGAAGTTTATATGTGTGTGTGTATCTGTCATAAGCCGTGTGACAGAGAGAAATATAGAATTTAGAAGGTAAACGTGACAACCATGGAGGTGTATAAGGAGAATAATCTCTCAAAATTTACTGAGACTCACAGAATGGAGCAATTCAGTAACTCTATCGGCCACTGACGGCGCTAGTCTTAGTTAGTACCGAAGTCAAAGACACATGTTATTATTATTGTGTGGCTCAGTTAAAGTATTTTTATTTGTGAAAAAAAATGAAATACAACTGAATAATACAATAACAGGTAATAGTATATATTATCACTAGCTGACCCGGCAAACGTTGTTTTGCCATACATATACATATATGCCAGCCACGAAATAATTGCATTTAACGAAAGTAGGGAATAGCGGGATAAGAAATTAAACGTGTAAAACTCTCCGAATAATTAAACGATGAACATTTATTCTCTTAGATACCAAATATTAAAATATATCTGTTATAAATTTTAAATATGGGGTGAAATAACTAAAATGCTAAGATCTTTTCCCTCGACTTCTCAGAATTATACTTTCAATTTTTTTTTTAGTTCATCCAGATAAAATGAGGATCCTAAATTTTTCTTTAGAAGTTACCACCCTTTCTTTGAGGGTGTTTCCAGCCCGTTTATTTCTAAATATGACCTACCCACTTACCTACCTTTTTTGTAAATAATTTTTTTTTCTAAAATACTTTTCTCATGACAATCAACATTATTATATTAAGGATATTCTTAAAATTATAAAGTTTTTAAAACTCTAAAATGAAAATCTACGCAAATTATCAAGACATTTTTCATTTCGATTTTTTGATTTTGGATATAAATCGATGATAAAATTCCGAAAATTTTCAAAATTTTCACGAATTTGAATATTAAAAAAGTCGTAGCTCACTTTTTAATTAATAACATATTATTGGCTGTCATGACATGAATTTTTTCAGAAAAAAAAGCGGTGGAAACACCTTCAAGCAATAGTTGGAAAATTCCAGAGAATATTTAGGATCTTCATTTTATCTCAGTGAATTCAAAAATGGATACAAAGTTTAATTCCAGTGAGGTTGCCTCCGAAAGATAGAGGAATATTTACGTTTAGAGGGCCTGTATACTCCAATTCGTTGCGGGAAAGACGAAATTTTTTAAAAGTCAATATTGAATATATTGAAAGTCATGGTCAAAAAAAAAAATTTTAATTTTTTATATCGTGTTCGTCTTGCCGAAGACTACAATTTAAAGATTTTTTAGTGGCAAATGAACTTTCTAAAAATAGAAATGTAAGGTATTTTAGCTTGTAGTCTTATCCTCGCGTATAAAAGTTGTCATCTTTGACATTTATTATCTCAAAAAAACAACGTCAGAATTGGAAGTATAGATATTTATTTCATTCAAAAAATACCCAAAAAAAAAAAAAAATTAAGTGACATTCAATTATCCGGAAGCAACCTTAAGGGAGTATCTCCGTTGAATAGTCCATTCACCGATTTCCCAATATTTTGAGAGACAAATCTCGAAATTCCCCTGCATCTAATGATTCTAATTTTGTAATTATGTCCCATCTAGTTTTAGAGATAATAAGTTTTAAGCACGTAAACTTTTCGAACGATTTAACATGGCATGTGTAAGAATTTTTATTCAATATTTTTTTTTCTTGTATATTTTTTATTCTAACAAAAAAACTGAGTTTACCGATTTGATAACAAATTAGTATGATAAAATTGATATTGTCTAGATAATTTTGGACAAAAATTATATTCTTGTCCCATCGCAGTTCGGAGATATTGTTGATTAAAGTTTATGAAATTCATTAATATTTGATATAAACGTGAGGCCGAGTGTATCCGAATGTCATTGATGCGTCGCACGCCGCTCTATACTTGTATATACAGATCACAGACATGCGGCTGAAACTAGCCTCCAAAGGTAGCCGCCACAGAGTTAGCGAAAGCGAGTATAGGCGCGCCGATCAAGTAGAACTTTTTTTTTTTGGTTTCTTTACTTTTTTTTTTTTATTGTTTAAATAATTATTGTTTATAAAACTCGACACAAATTTTGTTTAATTCTATAATTATCTACTTATTCTCAACTTGATATTACAATTTTCAATAAAACAAATATGTCGTGATTTAATTGTTTAAATAGATTTTATAACTTAAAAAAAGTATTTAACTTTGTTAAATTTCAGTTATAAAATTTATTTAAACAATCAAATCACGATATATTTGTTATATTGATAATTCTATTATAAAGAACAGAATAAGTAGATAATTATAGAATTAAACAAATTTTGTGTCGAGTTTTATAAACAATTTTTATTTAAACAATAAAAAAAAAAAAAAAGTAAAGAAACCAAAAAAAAAAAATTTTAAGAGTTGATTTTTTTTTTTTTTAATTGTTTAAATAAAAATTGTTTATAAAACTCGACACAAAATTTTTTTAATACTATAATAATCTACTTATTCTCTAGTTTATATAACAATTTTCAATATAACAAATATGTCGTGATTTAATTGTTTAAATAAATTTTATAACTTAAAAAAAGTATTTAACTTTGTTAAATTTCAGTTATAAAATTTATTTAAACAATCAAATCACGATATATTTGTTATATTGAAAATTGTAATATAAAGAACAGAATAAGTAGATAATTATAGAATTAAAAAAATTTTGTGTCGAGTTTTATAAACAATTTTTATTTAAACAATAAAAAAAAAAAAAAAGTAAAGAAACCAAAAAAAAAAAAAAATTTTAAGAGTTGATTTTTTTTTTTTTTAATTGTTTAAATAAAAATTGTTTATAAAACTCGACACAAAATTTTTTTAATACTATAATAATCTACTTATTCTTTAGTTTATATAACAATTTTCAATATAACAAATATGTCGTGATTTAATTGTTTAAATAAATTTTATAACTTAAAAAAAGTATTTAACTTTGTTAAATTTCAGTTATAAAATTTATTTAAACAATCAAATCACGATATATTTGTTATATTGATAATTCTATTATAAAGAACAGAATAAGTAGATAATTATAGAATTAAACAAATTTTGTGTCGAGTTTTATAAATAATTTTTATTTAAACAATTAAAAAAAAAAAAAATCAACTCTTAAAATTTTTTTTTTTTTTTGGTTTCTTTACTTTTTTTTTTTTTTATTGTTTAAATAAAAATTGTTTATAAAACTCGACACAAAATTTTTTTAATACTATAATAATCTACTTATTCTCTAGTTTATATAACAATTTTCAATATAACAAATATGTCGTGATTTAATTGTTTAAATAGATTTTATAACTTAAAAAAAGTATTTAACTTTGTTAAATTTCAGTTATAAAATTTATTTAAACAATCAAATCACGATATATTTGTTATATTGAAAATTGTAATATAAAGAACAGAATAAGTAGATAATTATAGAATTAAACAAATTTTGTGTCGAGTTTTATAAATAATTTTTATTTAAACAATTAAAAAAAAAAAAAATCAACTCTTAAAATTTTTTTTTTTTTTTTGGTTTCTTTACTTTTTTTTTTTTTTTAATTGTTTAAATAAAAATTGTTTATAAAACTCGACACAAAATTTTTTTAATACTATAATAATCAAGAGGCACGGTAGTGCCTCGTGTCAAGTGTGAGAAAGACAATAATATTCGAAAAAAAAAAAAATGAAAACGAAAAGGCACTACCGAGACTATTATACACGAAATAGAGGTAACCATAACCCTTGCTAATATTTGAAAGACTAATTTTAATATTATAAATTAATTATATCAAAATTTTATTCAGTGTGATTACGAAATTTAATATCAGTCTTTTTAATAAAAAAAAAATTGAATTTTTTGCTTGTATATTTTTTTTTAAAAAGTAAAATCAATTTTTCGAAATTGCGTTTTTCTTAAAATTATTTCGTAAGTCCAGATTTTTGTTTTTATTTATGTTGGCAACCAACATATGTCTGGTCTAATCTACATATGTATATATATATGTTTTAAGGCTATATATATATTTTAAGGCTAAATTGTATAAATGTCATCACAATATAAAAATGTCATGCTGGTATTATGATCCAGATTTTTGTTATTATGTTGGTAACATATCTAGCTTATGTTTATCTTGTTTATAATTCAGTTTCATTTATTATTAATTTATTTTGTTTAATTTATTTTAGTCCAGATTTTTGTTTTTATGTTGGTAACATTATAACAGCATTTATTTTAAATCAATATAAACAAAAAGAAAATAAAATAATAAATCTAAATAAATAATAAATAATAAATAACAATAATTAATTTATTTTAATAAACAAAAATGAAATAAAATAAATTAAATTAAAATTTATAAATATATAGGGGATACTGAGGGCAAATTCAATATTTTTTTTTTGGAGCTATAGATAAATGCGTGGCAACCCAACGTATATATTTATTAGACTGTTTCAAAAAAAAAAAATATTTTTTTTTTTCTTTTCCCACCCCTTAAAATGTTAGTACTCATCGAGACAAACCATGTACTATTTTTTTTTTAATGTCGCTCATTGACTTTTAATATTTTCCATTCAAAATACATGTAACCAGAGTGCTCGTTTCGTACTTTTGTTTATAACTTGATCAATTTTCAA
>WSYQ01001636.1:0-15952 GCA_011426435.1 Lysiphlebus fabarum
CTCTAAACTTCACAAAATTATTAACAATTGTAAAAATGGTTTTATTTTTTGTAGTTTATATAAAATTAAAATTCAGAAAATAATTAACAAATTAGTATTAATTAGATTTAGGGTCTTCATTTTTGAACAATTAAAATTATTTATTTAAAAAAAAACAGGGTCGTCCTACGATGATAGAAAAAAAAAAAAAAATTAAACTCGCTTCAAAAAATTATTAACAATATAGTTCTATAAATAAATTTGGAACTGAACCAAACAAATCTTATTCAGAATAAATAATATATAACAGGTCAAAAATACATTATGAAAAGATTAAAAATATATAAATAAAATAAAAATAAAAACTGAATTATTTATCTCTCGACTTTTCTCTCGCATATCGACATCGGTGTCTCGTCTCGTTTCGTCTTGTCTTTCGCGGAATTACTAGTTATGATTTACATGACAAAAATTATAATCGTTGCATACATATATCGAAAACAAAAAGAAAAACAAAAAACAAAATTACTGACCGTTGATAACGTGATAGAAAATTCTTGAAATCTTTTTGACTGTCGTAACTATCATAAATTCCAAGGTTTAAAACAAAGAGAATTTTCGGCTGTGTTCTTACTTCTAGTAATTTCATTGAGACTTCCGCGTGGCTGGCTGATAAAATATGCTATGAGACAAGCTGGTATGAAGAATCGTTTTATTAAAGGTTGGTGGGATGAAAAAATATGTAAAAAAATATTTTGCACATATATGGATATATAAATATGCATTCACTTCTAAGAGTTCTAATAGTTAGGGAGCCCATCGTGCTTTTACTTACCTCATCGCATCACGAGCTGAAATAGGTTAATTCGACTTGTTTTGGCGAGTACAATAACCAGTTTCAGTGGCCGACCATTTGGGTGGAAAGACAAATGGCGGCCAGCGGTCAAAGTGGGTGTATGAGGTAAGTAAATTTACCTCATCGCATCACGAGTGGAAATGGGACCAATCGCTTGGTATTGATGCCCTGAATATAAAAATAATAATGGCCGACCATTTAGGAAGAAAGACAAGTGGTGGCCAGCGGTCAAACTGAACTTACCTCATCGCATCACGATTTGAAATAGGTCCAATCGATTGGTATTGATTCCCTGAATATAAAAATAACAATGGCCGACCATTTAGGTGGAAAATTTTTGATGGCCGACAAAAAAACTTTTTTTTTTTTTAAATTTTGAAGTTTTTTGGTCGGCCATCAAAAATTTTCCACCTAAATGGTCGGCCATTGTTATTTTTATATTCAGGGGATCAATACAATCGATTGGTCCTATTTCCACTCGTGATGCGATGAGGTAAATTTACTTACCTCATACACCCACTTTGACCGTTGGCCGCCACTTGTCTTTCCACCCAAATGGTCGGCCATTGTTATTTTGTATTCAGGGCATCAATACCAATCGATCGGGCCTATTTCCACGAGTGATGCGATGAGGTAAATTTTCTTACCTCATACACCCACTTTGACCGCTGGCCGCCACTTGTCTTTCCACCCAAATGGTCGGCCATTGTTATTTTCGTATTCAGGGCATCAATACCAATCGATCGGGCCTATTTCCACGAGTGATGCGATGAGGTAAATTTACTTACCTCATACACCCACTTTGACCGTTGGCCGCCACTTGTCTTTCCACCCAAATGGTCGGCCACTGAAACTGCTTATTGTACTCGCCAAGACAAGTCGAATTAACCTATTTCAGCTCGTGATGCGATGAGGTAAGTAAAAGCACGATGGGCTCCCTAACTATAAGAGATTCTGACAATGCACGAGGGTGATCAAGTAGAACACGATCGATTAAACATTAAACAACTTATTCTACAATAACACACTGGGAGAAGGGTAAAAGAAAATAAACGCAGCAAGAAAGATATTTTATCCAGCAGAAATTGTTTAATAAATTGTCTTGTTTTGAGTACATCTCATTCCGTAGCCATTTGTTTATTTAACTATTATTTACATGCTTTAATTTATTCAAAAGATAAAGAGCAAATAGCTAAAAAAATGGATGTACAAAAAAAAAAAATTTCAACAGGGATAAATAAATTGTTTTTTTTTGAGTCCATCTCATTTCTTTTTCTTTCACTTTATTTTCTTACTGAACACATTATGTTTAATGTTAACATATGGTATGTTTAACTGGATAGTGGCTAATAAGTGATATTTTAACATCAAATATACGTATCTTAATAGTTGAAATGCGTATGTTAACAGTCAAGATAAATTGTCAACATAAGTATGTTTAATATAAAGATACATATGTTAAGAGATTACCAGCACGAATTTTCAGGGGTAAGCGGCAGGGTAAAGTCCTATCTAACAAAAATCAAAAAACAAGTATTTTGTACAAAAAAAATGTCAAGTATTCGAAATTGTAATCAATTTGTAATGTAACTTGTTTTGCCATTAATTAATTTTTTGATATAAAAAAATATATGATACAATCAAAACCAACGAAGAAATTTTATTTTCGATACATGTAGTTAAATCTAAATTGTTGAAAAAAAAAAAATAAAATAAAAAAAAAAAATTATACTTGACCCCGCGTAGTTTTTTCCTAAATTAAAAATTAAATTTTAAGCCAACATTATTCAATCTCATGTATAGCGGGGCCAAGTATGATTTTTTTTTTTTTTTTCGACAATTTAGATTTAAACTAAATTTAACTACATGTATCGAAAATAAAATTTCTTCGTTGGTTTTGATTGTTTCATATTTTTTTATATCAAAAAATTAATTAATGGCAAAACAAGTTACATTACAAATTGACTACAATTTCGAATACTTGACGCTTTTTTTGTACAAAATACTTGTTTTTTGTAGATTTTATATTAAAAAGAAATTAATAAAAATTAATTAAAAAAAAGCTTGACATAGATTTATGGGATCATTACAAGATCCCATATTTTTTAATTGATTCCATCATTTTTTAATTGAATCTTAAACAATTAGGGACGAAAGGGGTCACCAATGTGTCGTGTATAATAAGGCACGGTAGTTACTCTTACACACACATATATATTTCCTTTCTCATACTTGACTCGAGGCACTACGGTGCCTCTTGATACCTAATGCATTGAGTGATCCAAGGCTGCCAGCCCCAAATAATCAATTTTTTTTGATTTTCAAAAATAATGAAAATTTTTTTTTTGGCACTTCAATCACATTTTATATACTATTTTAATAAGCCGAATTTATTTTCTTATCATTAGAATTTGTTTCAATCATTATTTTTTAATTTAATTTATATGATATTAAAATTGTTTCAACGCAGCATTATTTTGGTGTTGTCACTCCTGAAGTTTATATGTGTGTGTGTATCTGTCATAAGCCGTGTGACAGAGAGAAATATAGAATTTAGAAGGTAAACGTGACAACCATGGAGGTGTATAAGGAGAATAATCTCTCAAAATTTACTGAGACTCACAGAATGGAGCAATTCAGTAACTCTATCGGCCACTGACGGCGCTAGTCTTAGTTAGTACCGAAGTCAAAGACACATGTTATTATTATTGTGTGGCTCAGTTAAAGTATTTTTATTTGTGAAAAAAAATGAAATACAACTGAATAATACAATAACAGGTAATAGTATATATTATCACTAGCTGACCCGGCAAACGTTGTTTTGCCATACATATACATATATGCCAGCCACGAAATAATTGCATTTAACGAAAGTAGGGAATAGCGGGATAAGAAATTAAACGTGTAAAACTCTCCGAATAATTAAACGATGAACATTTATTCTCTTAGATACCAAATATTAAAATATATCTGTTATAAATTTTAAATATGGGGTGAAATAACTAAAATGCTAAGATCTTTTCCCTCGACTTCTCAGAATTATACTTTCAATTTTTTTTTTAGTTCATCCAGATAAAATGAGGATCCTAAATTTTTCTTTAGAAGTTACCACCCTTTCTTTGAGGGTGTTTCCAGCCCGTTTATTTCTAAATATGACCTACCCACTTACCTACCTTTTTTGTAAATAATTTTTTTTTCTAAAATACTTTTCTCATGACAATCAACATTATTATATTAAGGATATTCTTAAAATTATAAAGTTTTTAAAACTCTAAAATGAAAATCTACGCAAATTATCAAGACATTTTTCATTTCGATTTTTTGATTTTGGATATAAATCGATGATAAAATTCCGAAAATTTTCAAAATTTTCACGAATTTGAATATTAAAAAAGTCGTAGCTCACTTTTTAATTAATAACATATTATTGGCTGTCATGACATGAATTTTTTCAGAAAAAAAAGCGGTGGAAACACCTTCAAGCAATAGTTGGAAAATTCCAGAGAATATTTAGGATCTTCATTTTATCTCAGTGAATTCAAAAATGGATACAAAGTTTAATTCCAGTGAGGTTGCCTCCGAAAGATAGAGGAATATTTACGTTTAGAGGGCCTGTATACTCCAATTCGTTGCGGGAAAGACGAAATTTTTTAAAAGTCAATATTGAATATATTGAAAGTCATGGTCAAAAAAAAAAATTTTAATTTTTTATATCGTGTTCGTCTTGCCGAAGACTACAATTTAAAGATTTTTTAGTGGCAAATGAACTTTCTAAAAATAGAAATGTAAGGTATTTTAGCTTGTAGTCTTATCCTCGCGTATAAAAGTTGTCATCTTTGACATTTATTATCTCAAAAAAACAACGTCAGAATTGGAAGTATAGATATTTATTTCATTCAAAAAATACCCAAAAAAAAAAAAAAAAATTAAGTGACATTCAATTATCCGGAAGCAACCTTAAGGGAGTATCTCCGTTGAATAGTCCATTCACCGATTTCCCAATATTTTGAGAGACAAATCTCGAAATTCCCCTGCATCTAATGATTCTAATTTTGTAATTATGTCCCATCTAGTTTTAGAGATAATAAGTTTTAAGCACGTAAACTTTTCGAACGATTTAACATGGCATGTGTAAGAATTTTTATTCAATATTTTTTTTTCTTGTATATTTTTTATTCTAACAAAAAAACTGAGTTTACCGATTTGATAACAAATTAGTATGATAAAATTGATATTGTCTAGATAATTTTGGACAAAAATTATATTCTTGTCCCATCGCAGTTCGGAGATATTGTTGATTAAAGTTTATGAAATTCATTAATATTTGATATAAACGTGAGGCCGAGTGTATCCGAATGTCATTGATGCGTCGCACGCCGCTCTATACTTGTATATACAGATCACAGACATGCGGCTGAAACTAGCCTCCAAAGGTAGCCGCCACAGAGTTAGCGAAAGCGAGTATAGGCGCGCCGATCAAGTAGAACTTTTTTTTTTTGGTTTCTTTACTTTTTTTTTTTTATTGTTTAAATAATTATTGTTTATAAAACTCGACACAAATTTTGTTTAATTCTATAATTATCTACTTATTCTCAACTTGATATTACAATTTTCAATAAAACAAATATGTCGTGATTTAATTGTTTAAATAGATTTTATAACTTAAAAAAAGTATTTAACTTTGTTAAATTTCAGTTATAAAATTTATTTAAACAATCAAATCACGATATATTTGTTATATTGATAATTCTATTATAAAGAACAGAATAAGTAGATAATTATAGAATTAAACAAATTTTGTGTCGAGTTTTATAAACAATTTTTATTTAAACAATAAAAAAAAAAAAAAAGTAAAGAAACCAAAAAAAAAAAAAATTTTAAGAGTTGATTTTTTTTTTTTTTAATTGTTTAAATAAAAATTGTTTATAAAACTCGACACAAAATTTTTTTAATACTATAATAATCTACTTATTCTCTAGTTTATATAACAATTTTCAATATAACAAATATGTCGTGATTTAATTGTTTAAATAAATTTTATAACTTAAAAAAAGTATTTAACTTTGTTAAATTTCAGTTATAAAATTTATTTAAACAATCAAATCACGATATATTTGTTATATTGAAAATTGTAATATAAAGAACAGAATAAGTAGATAATTATAGAATTAAAAAAATTTTGTGTCGAGTTTTATAAACAATTTTTATTTAAACAATAAAAAAAAAAAAAAAGTAAAGAAACCAAAAAAAAAAAAAAATTTTAAGAGTTGATTTTTTTTTTTTTTAATTGTTTAAATAAAAATTGTTTATAAAACTCGACACAAAATTTTTTTAATACTATAATAATCTACTTATTCTTAGTTTATATAACAATTTTCAATATAACAAATATGTCGTGATTTAATTGTTTAAATAAATTTTATAACTTAAAAAAAGTATTTAACTTTGTTAAATTTCAGTTATAAAATTTATTTAAACAATCAAATCACGATATATTTGTTATATTGATAATTCTATTATAAAGAACAGAATAAGTAGATAATTATAGAATTAAACAAATTTTGTGTCGAGTTTTATAAATAATTTTTATTTAAACAATTAAAAAAAAAAAAAATCAACTCTTAAAATTTTTTTTTTTTTTTGGTTTCTTTACTTTTTTTTTTTTTTTAATTGTTTAAATAAAAATTGTTTATAAAACTCGACACAAAATTTTTTTAATACTATAATAATCTACTTATTCTCTAGTTTATATAACAATTTTCAATATAACAAATATGTCGTGATTTAATTGTTTAAATAGATTTTATAACTTAAAAAAAGTATTTAACTTTGTTAAATTTCAGTTATAAAATTTATTTAAACAATCAAATCACGATATATTTGTTATATTGAAAATTGTAATATAAAGAACAGAATAAGTAGATAATTATAGAATTAAACAAATTTTGTGTCGAGTTTTATAAATAATTTTTATTTAAACAAAAAAAAAAAAAAAATCAACTCTTAAAATTTTTTTTTTTTTTTGGTTTCTTTACTTTTTTTTTTTTTTTAATTGTTTAAATAAAAATTGTTTATAAAACTCGACACAAAATTTTTTTAATACTATAATAATCAAGAGGCACGGTAGTGCCTCGTGTCAAGTGTGAGAAAGACAATAATATTCGAAAAAAAAAAAAATGAAAACGAAAAGGCACTACCGAGACTATTATACACGAAATAGAGGTAACCATAACCCTTGCTAATATTTGAAAGACTAATTTTAATATTATAAATTAATTATATCAAAATTTTATTCAGTGTGATTACGAAATTTAATATCAGTCTTTTTAATAAAAAAAAAATTGAATTTTTTGCTTGTATATTTTTTTTTAAAAAGTAAAATCAATTTTTCGAAATTGCGTTTTTCTTAAAATTATTTCGTAAGTCCAGATTTTTGTTTTTATTTATGTTGGCAACCAACATATGTCTGGTCTAATCTACATATGTATATATATATGTTTTAAGGCTATATATATGTTTTAAGGCTAAATTGTATAAATGTCATCACAATATAAAAATGTCATGCTGGTATTATGATCCAGATTTTTGTTATTATGTTGGTAACATATCTAGCTTATGTTTATCTTGTTTATAATTCAGTTTCATTTATTATTAATTTATTTTGTTTAATTTATTTTAGTCCAGATTTTTGTTTTTATGTTGGTAACATTATAACAGCATTTATTTTAAATCAATATAAACAAAAAGAAAATAAAATAATAAATCTAAATAAATAATAAATAATAAATAACAATAATTAATTTATTTTAATAAACAAAAATGAAATAAAATAAATTAAATTAAAATTTATAAATATATAGGGGATACTGAGGGCAAATTCAATATTTTTTTTTTGGAGCTATAGATAAATGCGTGGCAACCCAACGTATATATTTATTAGACTGTTTCAAAAAAAAAAAATATTTTTTTTTTTCTTTTCCCACCCCTTAAAATGTTAGTACTCATCGAGACAAACCATGTACTATTTTTTTTTTAATGTCGCTCATTGACTTTTAATATTTTCCATTCAAAATACATGTAACCAGAGTGCTCGTTTCGTACTTTTGTTTATAACTTGATCAATTTTCAAGCTAGAGACTTGAAATTAGGACCATTTGAAAGCTTAAAAAAAAAGCTTAGAAAAAAACATTAAAAAAAAATTTCTAATCAGCGGTTTTTTGAATAAAAAATGTTATTAATGTTTATTTGTAAAAAAACGAAAATTTTTTAATTTATAGACTTCTAAGTATTTATTAAAAAAAAAAAATTCAACATATAATATATAATATTTTAAGCTTTTTAATGGAGCTTTCTAAATATTCAATTAGTTTTTAAATATATTAATTATTTTACAAGTTATCATTATTTGTTTATAAAAAAATTGCATAAATAACGCTGTTTTTTTTTTTTTTCAATATTTGATAATAAAATTTTTTTTTCAATGTTTTCTTTAAAGCTCTTTTTTAAGCTTTCAAACGGTCCTAATTTCAAGTCGCTAGCTTGAAAATTGATCAAGTTAAAAACAAAAGTACGAAATGAGCACTCTGGTTACATGTATTTTAAATGGAAAATATTAAAAGTCGATGAGCGACATTAAAAAAAAAAAAAAAAAAAAAAAAAAATAGTACATGGTTTGTCTCGATGAGTACTAACATTTTATAGGGTGGGAGAAGAAAAAAAAAATATATTTTTTTTTTTTGAAACAGTCTAATATTTATGTGTATTTATGTTATTTAAATACAATGAAGCTATAGAAACTTTACAAAAAGATGTGATATCTAACAAAAAAACAAAAATTAAAATTTTATGTACAAAAGAAGTGTCAAGTGTTCGAAATGTGATGTAATTAATTTTGCTATTAATTAATTTTTCATATATAGATACATATACAATATATAACATATGATACTATATAGAAAAACCAAAGAAGAAAATTTATTTTTGATTCATGTAAGTTTAAATTGTTAAATGAAAAAAAAAAAAAAAAAAAAAAAAATTATACTTGACCCCGCTTTATATAAGATTAAATAATATTGGCTTAAAATTTAACTACGCGGGGTCAAGTATAATTTTTTTTTTTTTTTTTTTTTTTTTCATTTAACAATTTAAACTTACATGAATCAAAAATAAATTTTCTTCTTTGGTTTTTCTATATAGTATCATATGTTATATATTGTATATGTATCTATATATGAAAAATTAATTAATAGCAAAATTAATTACATCACATTTCGAACACTTGACACTTCTTTTGTACATAAAATTTTAATTTTTGTTTTTTTGTTAGATCTACTTATTCTCTAGTTTATATAACAATTTTCAATATAACAAATATGTCGTGATTTAATTGTTTAAATAGATTTTATAACTTAAAAAAAGTATTTAACTTTGTTAAATTTCAGTTATAAAATTTATTTAAACAATCAAATCACGAAATATTTGTTATATTGAAAATTGTAATATAAAGAACAGAATAAGTAGATAATTATAGAATTAAACAAATTTTGTGTCGAGTTTTATAAATAATTTTTATTTAAACAAATAAAAAAAAAAAAAATCAACTCTTAAAATTTTTTTTTTTTTTTGGTTTCTTTACTTTTTTTTTTTTTTTAATTGTTTAAATAAAAATTGTTTATAAAACTCGACACAAAATTTTTTTAATACTATAATAATCTACTTATTCTCTAGTTTATATAACAATTTTCAATATAACAAATATGTCGTGATTTAATTGTTTAAATAGATTTTATAACTTAAAAAAAGTATTTAACTTTGTTAAATTTCAGTTATAAAATTTATTTAAACAATCAAATCACGATATATTTGTTATATTGAAAATTGTAATATAAAGAACAGAATAAGTAGATAATTATAGAATTAAACAAATTTTGTGTCGAGTTTTATAAATAATTTTTATTTAAACAATTAAAAAAAAAAAAAATCAACTCTTAAAATTTTTTTTTTTTTTTGGTTTCTTTACTTTTTTTTTTTTTTTAATTGTTTAAATAAAAATTGTTTATAAAACTCGACACAAAATTTTTTTAATACTATAATAATCTACTTATTCTCTAGTTTATATAACAATTTTCAATATAACAAATATGTCGTGATTTAATTGTTTAAATAGATTTTATAACTTAAAAAAAGTATTTAACTTTGTTAAATTTCAGTTATAAAATTTATTTAAACAATCAAATCACGATATATTTGTTATATTGATAATTCTATTATAAAGAACAGAATAAGTAGATAATTATAGAATTAAACAAATTTTGTGTCGAGTTTTATAAACAATTTTTATTTAAACAATTAAAAAAAAAAAAAATCAACTCTTAAAATTTTTTTTTTTTTTTTGGTTTCTTTACTTTTTTTTTTTTTTTATTGTTTAAATAAAAATTGTTTATAAAACTCGACACAAAATTTGTTTAATTCTATAATTATCTACTTATTCTGTTCTTTATAATAGAATTATCAATATAACAAATATATCGTGATTTGATTGTTTAAATAAATTTTATAACTGAAATTTAACAAAGTTAAATACTTTTTTTAAGTTATAAAATTTATTTAAACAATTAAATCACGACATATTTGTTATATTGAAAATTGTTATATAAACTAGAGAATAAGTAGATTATTATAGTATTAAAAAAATTTTGTGTCGAGTTTTATAAACAATTTTTATTTAAACAATTAAAAAAAAAAAAAATCAACTCTTAAAATTTTTTTTTTTTTTTGGTTTCTTTACTTTTTTTTTTTTTTTATTGTTTAAATAAAAATTGTTTATAAAACTCGACACAAAATTTTTTTAATTCTATAATTATCTACTTATTCTGTTCTTTATATTACAATTTTCAATATAACAAATATATCGTGATTTGATTGTTTAAATAAATTTTATAACTGAAATTTAACAAAGTTAAATACTTTTTTTAAGTTATAAAATTTATTTAAACAATTAAATCACGACATATTTGTTATATTGAAAATTGTTATATAAACTAGAGAATAAGTAGATTATTATAGTATTAAAAAAATTTTGTGTCGAGTTTTATAAACAATTTTTATTTAAACAATTAAAAAAAAAAAAAAAGTAAAGAAACCAAAAAAAAAAAAAAAATTTTAAGAGTTGATTTTTTTTTTTTTATTGTTTAAATAAAAATTATTTATAAAACTCGACACAAAATTTGTTTAATTCTATAATTATCTACTTATTCTGTTCTTTATATTACAATTTTCAATATAACAAATATATCGTGATTTGATTGTTTAAATAAATTTTATAACTGAAATTTAACAAAGTTAAATACTTTTTTTAAGTTATAAAATCTATTTAAACAATTAAATCACGACATATTTGTTTTATTGAAAATTGTAATATCAAGTTGAGAATAAGTAGATAATTATAGAATTAAACAAAATTTGTGTCGAGTTTTATAAACAATAATTATTTAAACAATAAAAAAAAAAAAGTAAAGAAACCAAAAAAAAAAAGTTCTACTTGATCGGCGCGCCTATACTCGCTTTCGCTAACTCTGTGGCGGCTACCTTTGGAGGCTAGTTTCAGCCGCATATCACAGACATGCAGATATATATTCCGTATTTTTATTGGTATACGACTTGGCCGTGGTTGGCTGAAATTTGTACATTATCAAGAAAAATTTCGGGCTCCAACATAGACTTTTTGTTTTAATTCTTATAGTGCTGTGACCTAAACTTTTTATTTCTATTTGCGTGGAGATACTCCTTTTATACAGTTTAATATATTTTTTTTTGGTCTTTTGGGCTTATCATTTTTTTTTATTCAACGAAATGTGGATGAAAATGGTCATGAATTTTTTTCTTTATGTGGGCCTTATTTGAATTATTATGGCTAATTTCTCGGTCATATACTAATTTTTTTATTGAAGGAATAGTGATATTTAATTTTAAATTTTCTGGCTCTGTTTGAATTACTTTGTAAATGAACGACAAAACTTAAGATGTAAATAATTTTGAATTATAATTATTCTCAAATAGTATTTAAAAAAAAAGTAATAATAATTCATCATACCAATTCTTCCAAAACACAATTTTCAAAATTTAAAAGCGTTTTATTACGATATAAAATATTCCTACAAAACACTATAGGTTTGACGTAGCACTTGACTTAACTTATTTCATTTTATCAACTTTTCAATTTGACAAAATTGAATAATTAATATTTACAAAGAAAAATAAATATTCACATCATTATTATACTGAAATATCTGCAGTAAATGTAAAAAAAATATACATGTATACAGTCAACATATGATTTGAGCGAATTTGTATATTATATAAATATTTATACATATAAAAATACGCATGGAATCACAATAAACTATTATATAGATTCTATTGGAGTTTTTTTGGAGATTTTTGGCGTGAAGTTAATTTTCTTTGGGAGTTGATGGTTTAATTAATATTAATTAATTAAGATTTAGGGGCACAGGCAGCCTGGATTTTGTTAATTTTCAATTTTTTCAAGTTATTTTTTTTTTAATTAATAGATAATTCTTTGAAGAATTATAAAATTATAAAAAGCAAAAAAATTTCATTGGGAATTCTTTAATTAATTATTAAAAAATATTACAATTTTTTAATTGTTGCTATGCGCTGATCAATCATTTCGGTCGATTGCGCATTCTTATACTTCCTAACCCTAGCATGTATGTGTAGACGTGTATATGTGTAACAGCTTTATTTTTATAATTACTCTTAAAAAAACGTATTTACCTATTATTTAAATTGAAAAAAGTATTCGAACCTATATTTTTTGTTATATAATTTAGTCTTCAAAATCAGGAAAAACAATTACATATTTGATTATAAACACATTTTTACACATCCATGCTAGGGTTTAGAAGTATAGGAATGCGCAATTGACCGAAATGATTGATCAGCGTATAGCAACAATTTAAAAATTATAATAATTTTTAATAATTAATTGAAGAACTCCCAATGAAATTTTTTTGCATTTTATAATTCTCCAAAGAATTATCTATCTATTTAAAAAAAAATAACTTGAAAAAGTTGAAAATTAAAAAAATCCAGGCTGCCTGCGCCCCTAAATCTTAATTAGTTAATATTAATTAAACCATCAACTCCCAAAGAAAATTAACTTCACTCCAATATTCTCCAAAAAAATTCCAATAGAATCCATATAATAGTTTATTTTGATTTGATCAACCTTAGGCTAATTAGATGCAAATATTATATGTATATATTATTCGTATCACTATTTGGATAAAAACTGCATTACCGACCATCGTATGTATTTATGAATAAAGTATAGATGGTGTATAGTAGGGTTTCCATTTTTTCCCTTAAGGGTGAACCACCCTTATAAATTAGAGGGTTGAAAAATAGATAACTTCATTCTCTCAGCCCTAGAGAATGCCTATGCAAAATTTCAAGGAAATCGGTCAAGCGGTCTCGGAGGAGTTAGGTGACTAACACCGTGACACGAGATTTTTATATATTAGATTAGTGGATATATTAATAGCTAAGGAATGAGATGGACTCAAAAAAAGACAATTTATTTACCCCTGTTGAAATATTTTTTTTTTTTGTACATCCATTTTTTTGGCTAATTGCTCTTCATCTTTTGAATAAATTAAAGCATGTAAATAATAGTTAAATAAACAAATGGCTACGGAATGAGATGTACTCAAAACAAGACAATTTATTAAACAATTTCTGCTGGATAAAATATCTTTCTTGCTGCATTTATTTTCTTAGCTATTTTTTCTTTAAATTTTCAATAAATAAAAGCATGTGAATTATTTTGAACAAGACAAATAGCTAAAGAATGAGGTGGACAAAAAAAAAAAAATTTAGTAAATGATTATTGCTGGGTAAAATATGTTTTTGAGTACATCTATTTTCTTAGCTACATCCTTTTCTATTTTTTTAATAGAAAAAAGTATGTAAAAAATATATTATATCCCAGCAATAATTATTCGATAAATTGTTTTTTTTTTGGTACATCTTATTCCGTAGCTATTTGTTTATTTAAGGTCGAAAGTAAAAACCAAAGGTAGACCAAGTTTAGGTCCGAGAGGGTGCCTATCTGCCTATACTTAAAAAAAAATATTTTTAGTGCCCCAACATCCCAAATCTATTCGCTATACTGTTAAATTATCGTTCGTTGTGTGGAATTTCGTCTATCCATATAGACACATATACTACCGTAATCGAAAAAAAATGATCGTGAAACGTTGCAATCACGTATACTGTGTTGTGTGCTTGGTAAAATATGAGACAGCACGACGAATAAGCCACTAAAAAATCTGATTTTTTTTTTAAAAAAAAGCTTGACATCGATTTATGGGATCATTACAAAACCCCGTATTTTTTAATTGATTCTATCATATTTTAATTGAATCATAAATAATTAGGGACGGTAGGGGTCACCAATGTGTCGTGTATAATAAGGCACGGTAGTTACTCTTACACACACATATATATTTCCTTTCTTATACTTGACTCGAGGCACTACCGTGCCTCTTGATTTATATATAACATAGATATATATTTTTAATGTCAACATATATATTTTTAATGAAAACTTATTGGTATATTTAATAGGAACATATCCTTCTCTTAGTGCAAGCTTTATTATTTTTACATGGAATGAAAATTGACTTTATATTTTCTTTTATGAAGCTTATTTTATTTGATCAATGTTAGATGAGGAAATGATTATGATTTTTTTTAGCAATTCAAATATAAATAAATACACATTGTCACATAGTGGAGACAGTACCAGTCCTAAATTAGTTTCAGCAAGCATTAAATCAAGCATCAGAAAAAAAAAATAAAAATAAGCAAAAAAATTGAATAAATATAAAACATCTTAAAAATATTCTTAATTGCCATTAAATTAGCAATATTTTTTTGTAAATTATTAACAGCAGAACTATATATTTCATAAAAAAAAAACTAAATAGTTACCTGTCGATAAGTGTCTTCAATTGTTGGGATATATGATTCTCTAAATGTTCCTTTTACAAATCTTAATACTAGTGAACTTTTTCCAACACCACCAGCTCCGAAAACAACGACACGATAGTCGTTACTCTGCTCTGGCATCCTGACATCTGCCGTGGCGACTATTTAAACCCCCGTTTCCGGGGTCTCTAGCACCACAGAATATTCAAACTTCAGCACAAGCTATAAATAGTGATAGAATATATTTGTTTGATTTTGTTATTATTCGTTTATTGACCTAGCAATAACTAATTTATTTTTTCTCTCACTTGAAAGACACTCAGACGTTTCTGAATTATTTAATATTTCTTCAGTTCAATTCATCTATTACTGAACAATAGATAATTAATACATTAGTTTTTACACGTACATTATACGCATTTTTTTTAATGAAAAAAATGATTTCGTTTTTTCCAAAATGATAATAAATTAAATGTCGAAGTAACTTGATAACTGTTATTTATTCACTAACTCTTTCAGCAGTGCTTTAATCCTGCAACGAATGATTATATAAGCTTTAACTGAGTGAGTGATAATGATAATATTTGAGAAGCTCGATCTCGTAAGGGTAGGATAACAAGTAACAACTCTGAGGAATGCAGGTAAACATGCGTGGAGATTGTCTAATGTATGAACAAGTGAATATAATACTGCCAGGTGACCCACATTAAGACTGTATTATTTTACCCATCCTAAGTTAAGTTCATTTAGTTGAAAAAAAAAAGATTTAGGGGTAACGCAAAAGTATTTTTTATTTTCCGTTTAGTTTACATGGAGTAAAAGTTGCCAATTTACTATTTTCGACATGGCAGTCTTTATTTACGAGCAAATTCAATCGGCATTGGTCTTACTTTAAAGGGTAAGATTTTCCTTTAAAAACATTTATAAACTTTATTTTAAATTCAACTTTTTTTTGTGAAATTGCATGTAATAATGATTTTAAATAAAAACCAACTACTTTGTGATTTTTTGCTTGTTTTTTTAATTAAATTTTGACATATAAGATTGAAATTTTATTGTAACAATAATTAATAAACATGCCTTTAAAGGTGAACTTTTACCCTT
>WSYQ01001637.1:0-15461 GCA_011426435.1 Lysiphlebus fabarum
TTAATTATAATTATTTATTTATATATATATAGTCTATATAAATTATAATACATGTTTCTATTTAAATTGCTTTGAATGTTATTAGTGCGTTAGTGTGGCTCACAACGACACACGAAGAAGAGAGAAAGAAAGTGAGACAGTAGACACCGTTGCCACATAGTGATTGTGTGCCAGCTGGTCGCTACAAATTTATAAGTTAATTAATCATTTGCAATTGAATATCTTCTACAAAAAACGCTTGAAATTAATGAATTTTTTTTTAAATTTTCGTAATTAAAAAAACTACAAATCTGAATCAAATTTAGTAATTTTAAGTAGAGGGGTTTGAAGATACAGATAAAAACGTGGGTTTTTCCATTTACGACCGTGTTAAATCGGTCAACGTTATTTCACGACCGAAAAATTTGTATAAAATTATAAAAAATCGAGAATTGTTCTAGCTTGCGACTAAAAAAAAAATTAGTAAAATCGAGTAGAGGGAATTCGTATTTACATTCAACCTTAAAGCAAATCTTAACAAAATAATAAAGTGTAAGATAGTTATTTGATAATCCCAATGGTAAATATAAATATTTATTGATTATATTAGTGAAGAGTTTAAACATTTATTGTGAACATTGATAAATATTTATTTATTTTGAATTATTGAAAATTTATAAATAATTTATCGTTTGATTTGACAGAATGTTAAAACTGTATTGATGATAATAGTGATTCTTCGACAAGCAGTGAGGAAAATGAAGACGATGAAATGATGATGTGGCTGGGTCTCTTGAAATTTCTTCTTGTGTGTATACAAACACTCACCTGTAAACGGATAGACAAAGGACCATTGAGTCTGGTGAATTTTATGAAGAATTTTGCCATTTTTGTTGTTCTCGGCATTTTTAATAAATTGCCGGTATTGCAGAGCGGAAAAAGTAAACGGAAAAAAAATCCGTGAATAAACGAATGCATCATAGCCTCATCTTTTAAGGCCTGTGTCGACTAGCATAGTTTTTCTAAAAAGTTCTATGGCATAGCGCTTGGGTAGAAATCATGGAGGTGTATAAGGAGTGTAAACTCTGAATTTTTACTGTTCAAAAGCATAGGCAGCCGCTGAAGCTGCTATTTCGGAGCAGATTAGTTCCAAAAACTGCCAACTGCAGTGCTGGCGAAAGCCGTGCACGTAGACAGAGAAAAGAAACATAATGTTCTTATTCACTTTAGTCTGTATGATATGTGTACTTTTTCTATAACACAGGTGCAATTTTAATGACTAATATAAGTTGGTTAATTAAATATGTCAAGTAAATTCTAATTTTTTTTTCGGTTCTTTGGTGAACTTAGAAGTTATATTGTCAGCTAAATTGTGGTCAACGTAATTTATTAACTATTTTTTTATTTTTTTCCAAGTGGTCCGTGACTCATGGAAGTGTACTCTTTATTATTTTCGAAATGAAAAAAAAAATTAATTACAACATATAAAACCAGGCACAAATAAAATAAAATAAATTAATTAGGAAGTAATTATTTCGTCATTATTGTTTCGACAAATATGTGTCAACAAAGTTGCTACACTTTGCTGTTTTTTTTTAAATTTCAATTATAATATATTTAAAGAATATAATATATATATATGTTTTATATTTTAATTTAAATAATTTTTCTGCATCAAAGAATATGCCACAAAAAAAAAAAAAAACAAATTAACAAAATCTGTATAATAATAAATGAAAATGAAAATGAAAAAAATTCTCGAAAGATCTAGTAACAAATATTAATTTTTATTGTGAATAATTAGTCATAAATTAGTTACTCAAATAAATGAGAAAAAAATTTAAAAATAAAAATATAAAATAGAGAGGATATGCATTTTTTTTTTTTTGAGTTCATTAAAAATAATGGCACTTATTGCCAGAAAATATAACAATTTACTTATTTTTAATTTTACAGCATTATCTTATTTTTTTTTTTTCTTGATCATTATTTCCCATTTGTTTTTTTTTTTTTTTTTTTTTTTTTGTGTACAATCTGCAACAATGCACAGTGTAATAATTTGTAATTTTTTTTCACAAGGCTCAGCGTGGATTATTCATTTTGTTATTGAAATATAAATTTTTATTTTTTATTTTAATCATAAAAATGGATTATTTGAACTCTTTAATGAATTGCAAACACCAGGGTAGCTATTCTTGACTCGATTATCCGCAAGTTATCCCGAGCGACTGGGATAACTTTTTTGTCGCAAAACATGAAAATTTTAGCTTAATTTGTATCCTTCTCAATGGTTTACATCAAACGACTAAATCATTTTCAGGCGTTTTCATGTTATCCCGTGTAGGTGGGATAATCGAGTCAAGAATAGCTACCCAGTACCGACCTAAAATAAAAAAAGAAAAAAATATAATTTATATATTAATTTATTTATTTAACTGAAGTTTTATTTTTTTTTTATCATTTTATAAAATGTGTTGTGGTTTCATGTGATAATATTATTTGTATATTATTATTATTTATATTTTTAAATTTTTTGACTTGAATTTCTTGATTATTATCAGTATAATTATTATTGTTGATATTATTATTACTGTTATTGTTGTTATTATTTTCAAATGATAGTTCAAGATAATAATTTTTAGTTTCATATTTAACGATCATAAGATCTCTCATTTTTGTTCATCTTTTTTATCAATATGTTGATTTTGTTGATTTATATTTATCAAACCAAGCTATGTTTTACGACAATAATCATTACCATGACTTAATAAAATCAATTTCTTCTGGTGTAAATATTGCCATTGATATTGATTTTTCACGATGTGGTGGTGTTAAACCACGTCTGTAACAAGTAATTAATTAATTATTATTTTTAATATTTATATAGGTATAAGTATATATTTAATTAAAATCCATAAAAGATCTAAAAAATTCAATTCAAAACAACATTAACAACAACACACGAGTTACATAATGTTTTTTTTTTTTTTTTTATCAGAAAAGGGTAATATAAGGTTCATGAATAAATAAGCAACACTAAAATAAAAAAAAAACTTCGATGCAATTGTTGCGAAATTTAAATGTCTTTAAATCAAGAAACAACTTGCATTTATTTACAAAATCATATAAAAAAAAATAAAATATTATTTATATATTGAAAGTATATAAAAAATTTAAGAATGTTCGTAAAAGTTAATAAAAAAAAATAGTATCGTTGATTATTTTATAATTATTGATTATTGTACACGAAAAATAGTAGATTAAGGCCCTTTAGTTTTATTATCATTCTATCCTCCATTACAATTTTGAACGATACATATTCTTCCCATTTTACCTATAGAAAAAAAATATTTTTTTTAAATGTGAAAAATAAAAAACATAATTAGTAAATGTTTAACAAACAATTCTATCAAGCTTGAAAACGTCATTATATTAACTTACTGTAACAATGATATTTAATGTTAATTGAAGAAGTTACTATCCAATATAGTAAAACAAATATTCAGTACTTTAATACACAGTGTTTAAAAAAATTTATCAATCTATCAATTATTGATGAATTTTTTTATTAATAAAAACAAATGGACAATTCCAACCTTGTACTTAACTTTAAAATATATTAACTATTGTATTCACAAATTAGATACAAAAATAACAGACTCCACACGCAAGTACTGAGAAGCTCAATATTCTAATTTCTGAATCAATTAATAAAATTCAGTTTATTTATTGTATATTTGTTGATAAACAAAACAAAAATTGACGTCAACACACTTGTACTACATATCAAAAAACGTAAACAAAAAGTAAAACAAAGTAAACAAAATGATACACGTGCATACTTTCGTGCACGGCTGACGCCAGCGCCACTATTTGCTCCGAAATGTCGGCTTCAGCAAAAAGCCAGAGTTTACACTCCTTATACACCTCCATGGTAGAAATTGTTCAGCCATGACGGCTATAGAGCGGCATTGGAATCGTTTATTAATATGATTCCAGCTCTACCAACATTCGTAAAATCAAAACAAAAAATAATCAAACACATAACCTTTTTTATTTGTTTGCTCTTGTTGACAAATGACAATACGATATTCTGACAGTCAATCAATCAATTAATGTAGACTGTAAACAACTGTAAACAAAGAACAACAAAGAAGCTATAAATGCCGCTTTTTTTTTTTTTTTTTCAAAGTTGGCTGCATCTAAAAAAACGAGTGTGAAGTTAGCAGAACTATGCTCAAAATGCTGCACGCACAAGAAGACTAGAAATACAGGAGGATTAACTCGCCTCGAATATGTCAGCCAATTCGCGTGAGGCTAGTAGTTGTCATAGCGAATTTAGCGTACAGCGTGGTTCAGCGCATTGTATATTTATTTCTTATTTTTAATGCGCAGCTTACACATACATACATACATTAATTGGTTTTCGACATTAATGTATATATGTATGTGTAAGCTGCGCATTAAAAATAAGAAATAAATATACAATCCGCTGAACCACGCTGTACGCTAAATTCGCTATGACAGCTACTAGCCTTACGCAAATTGGCTGAATGATATTATATGCGTTGAGATAGGGAGTTACTCCTCCTGTATATCTAGTCTTCTTGTGCACGCAGCATTTTTCCAGCATAGTCCTCAGCGGCCATTTTTTAGTGAGTTTTTGGTGATATATAGTGACCAAAGTGCTATGGCATAGAACTTTATTGAAAAACTATGCTAGTCGACACAGGCCTTTAGCTAAGTGGACTGTCATGACTGCTTTTGCGGCCGGCGCATTATATATTAATTCTTTTTTTTTATTGCGCAACTTACACATACATAGGGTGCGTTCTGTAAGGGGACCGTGGTCCTTTTTGGCCATAATCAGAGTAGATCCATAAAAACTAAAAATCTCCCTAGAAATTCTTAAAAAATAATCAGTCTCATGTATATTAAACCTTTCTTTGTGTACATTGTTATTGTTGCGGATTGTGGTGCTTACCAGTGCTTACTGAGTAAAATTATTACAACAATAAATTTGTTAATAACAATTAACAAAATGGAAAAAAAAATTTCACTTCAAACACATTATCTGTTTACTGGTGTAGATGGTAATGTTCTTGTTGAAAATGAACAGTTGAACTAATTACCAAGTTTATTAACAATAAAATATGAACCTTCTAAAATACCTCCAATATTCACTTTATGTTTTAGGCATTAACTTTAAAAAAAATAAAATTTACGGGCTAAGTAATTGGTATAACAACAATATACACTTACCATTTTAATTGCGACAATTTTTTTTATGCCAAATTATTTTTTTTTTGTAATATTTCAATTATAATTTCAGTGTTTACGTTTGTTTATGTTTGTTTACGTTTTGTAATAGATAGCAGTGTTGACACTACAACGAAATTAAATTCACCATGATAAACCACGCCTATTTTTGGTGGACCGCGGTTCTCTACGGAACGCACCCATACATACATTAATGTCGAAAACCGTTTTCAAGCAGCTGTTTACATTTTAGAATTGCTCGAAAATGGTTTTAGACATTAATGTATACATGTGTAAGCTGCGCATTAAAAAAAAAGAAATAAATATACAATGCGCCGGCCGCTAAAGCAGTCATGACAGTCTACTTGGCTAACAGATGAGGCTGAATGATGTTATATGCGTTGAGATAGGGAGTTACTCCTCCTGTACTTCTAGTCTTCTTGGTCCACACGCAAGTTTTTCGAATGATTTTTTGCTGCCAGGGTATCTATTCTTGACTTAACTATCCCACCTACGCGGGATAACATGAAAACGCCTGAAAGTGATTTACTCGTTTGATGTAAACCATTGAGAAAGATACAAATTAAGCCAAAATTTTCTGTTTTGCGACGAAAAAGTTATACCAGTCGCTCGGGATAACTTGCGGATACATAAGTCAAGAATAGCTACCCAGGCCTTGCACTATTAGATTATTACTAAAGTTCTGTGCACGGAGAAAAATTATTGGTAAAATTTACCTTTTTGAAATGAGGGACGCCAAGCGACAAAAGGTAAAATTTACCTTTTTTTTGGGTTAAACTCTAGTTCCCATTTCAAAATGTAATCATTACAGTATTTTGACGCAAAGTTTGTGTTACTTTTTTGGAAGATAAAATTTACATTTTTTTAGCGTTAAAAATATATCAATCCTGCAACATGTTCAATTTACCTTTACCAGGGTGGTAAATATTCTTAATTGTTTGAAAAAAAAAAAGAAATTTTTCTTGCAGAGTTTTTTTATTATTATTAATTGTTTATTCTTTATTATATCACCAAATAAATTATGCGTGAACATAACTTTTGGGTTTTTTTTTTTTTGCTTGCCTGGACGCTGACTCGAACCCACGACCGCGAATTCCTAACCGATTCTAAACCTATGCTTTAACCCACTTAACCACAGACGCGTTATATTCAAGAAAAGTGTTTTTATCTATTTCTACAAACGAAGTCTTTTTTGTATTTTTTTAAATTCGACATTAATTAGATTTTTATGAATATACTCATGTAAATATATTAAATTAAAAAACTTTATTGCGTTTATTAATAATTAAAAAAAATTCCGTAGCTATTTGCGTCCATTTAACGATCATATTTTGGCATTTATTTATTAAAAAAATAAAGAGCAAATATCTAAAGGAAAAGAATTGATAGGAAAAAGATGTAGCTAAGGAAAAGAATGGACTCAAAAAAAATATATATCCCAGGAATAATTGTTTAATAATTTGTCTTTTTTTGAGTCCATCCTTTTCCTTAGCTACATCTTATTCCGTAGCTATTTGTGTCCTTTTAACAATTATATTCTGGCATTTATTTGTTAAAAAAAATAATTAGCAAATTACTAATGGAAAATGGATGTATTCTAAAAAAAAAATTTTTACAGGAATAATTGTTCATTTAATTGTTTCTTTTGAGTACATCCCATTTCTGACCTATCGTCTTTACTAGATGCCAGACAAAATAATGTAACTTTTACCCAATAAAAATGAAAAACTAAAATTACAATTTTATTCGGTAAAATTTACAACTTTTTTAGGTAACTTTTACTTTTTTTATTGTAAATTTTACTTTTTATTTTGTAAAAAATATATCACAAATTAGACTGGCAAAATTTACCATCATAAAATGCATAAGTGGTGATGGTTTACCATGTATACGTTATTTATTTTCGGCTTATTACGGAGGCTAGGAGCCATAGGCTCAGCCGCAGTATTGTATTATTATTGTTTTTTTTGCTGAGTAAACTTAGTAATAGGATATTATAAAAAACAAAATTTTTTGTAGTATATAATTTTTAGCTCAAATCAGGTTCTTACTGGTCATTTTGACTACAGCCATAATAGCATATTCCTACCGTGACTAAAGCTGAATATGCATTCCCAATAACAATATTGTTATAACAACATCATTTAATAACTAGTTGGTCAGACGATGAATTATTTTTATTTTTTGAAATAATAGTATTTGATAAGCTTTGAATTTTTTTCTATTGATGTGATCAAAATGTAACAACAAACAACAAGATAAACCAGTAAAAAAAAATAATAATTTGAATTTATAAAACTGGTTATTTTTTCAGAGAGTTTTTGATTTATCAAGTTTCCTGTTCTGATGGCCGAGGCCGAGGCTCTCGGCCAGCTATCGAACGCTCCCCAAAATTGCGACGAAAAAAAAACAAAAAATATAATGATGTTAAAAGTTATTATAATATATCACTATAGTACATTGGTTGCCACAGTTGTTATTTGTCATTTTTTCCAGGTATAACTTGACAAAATTATTGATGATTATTCTAAATCGATTAAATAAATCGGCTATTGTCAAATTAAATTTATTGAGCAATTATGGTTGGATAAAATATTTCTCTGGGTACGCATCCATTTTCTTAATTTTTTGATAAATAAAAGCGTGTAAATCATTTATAATAAACAAATATTGTTATTTTCTGAGTTCATCTTCTTCCTTAGCTATTAAATAATTTATTAAACAATTATTGCTGGGTAAAATATTTCTTTGGCTGCATCTATTTTCTTATATATAAACAAAATTTTAAATAAACAAATGTTAAATAAACGAATAGCTAAAGAAAGAGATGGGCTCAAAAAAAGACAATTCGTTTTGTATTTTTTAAATAGATAAATGCCTGAAAATAATTGTTAAATAAATAAATTGCTAAGGAAGAAGATGGACTTAGAAAAGACAATTTATTAAACAATTATTCCTGGTTAAAATATTTTTTTGAGTACATCTATTTTCTTAGCTGCTTGTTTTCTATTTTTTTAATAAAAAAAAGCGTTTAAAAAACATTATATCCCAGCAAAAGTTATTCGATAAATTGTCTTTTTTTGAGTACATCTTATGCCGTAGCTATTTGTTCATTGGCACGATTCCGATATCCGAGACAACATGTTTTTTTATCGGTTTCTTATAGGAAATTTGCTCAGGATTACGGGAAAAATTCCTACGAATGCGCAAAGTCGTCAAATTTGCAATAAACCGTCAACAATCGGTCATTTTACGTCGTTTTGTGTAAGTGCGTCTTAATAATGAATAATAAAAATTTTGTATGACTTTGGTGATATAAAACTCGTCGAATATAACAAAACAGTTCGATATAACATTTCCCTATCTCTAATATTTTTCAAAATATCATAGCTCCAAAAAATTGAAAAAATTAAATTTTTTCATTATTTTTTTTTTTTTTGTTTGCAATATTTTAAGCTCATTGAATGAAGAAAAAAAGTCGACTAAAATATTTTTCTATCTATAATATTCTCAAAGATATCATAACTTCTTTTTATATTTTTTTTATTTTTTAAAAAGATTAAAATAATATTGATATATTGTTGGCGTTACCCAGGATGTACCACGAGGAGGTCATATATCTCACATCTCATCATTCATACACTCATTTATACATATACATTCATACATCATTCATACTCTCATTTATACATATTGTCATAATCATTCACACATACATTCAAACTCATTTATGCTACAAACAATTCATTCTCATCTGCATCCTCATCCTTATTTTCTCCTTCAAAATCATCCTCTCCTGACTCCTCTTCCTGCTTTTGCTTTTTGCGAAGGAGAAGATGTTCCGAAATTCTCTCCGATTCTGGAGTAGAAATTTCGAAAGGTATAAACTTCAAACCTACTTGCAAATCGCCAGTTGGTAGTTTCAAAAAATCTAGAATGCTACAAAATTTATTCAAAAGTAATAAAATGATTAAAATTTTTTTAGGGAATGTGAAAAGTGGCGGGAAGGAAGCTAAAGAGGTAGCTAGAGATATTTTTGTAAGGATGTGGGAAGGATTAGGCATTTGCTAAGGCCAAAGAAATAGTGAGGACAAGGATTTGCTAAGACCAAGGAAATAGCTAGGGAACTTTTTTTGTAGCTAAGGAAAAGGATCAGGCATTTGCTAAGGCCAAGAAAATAGTAAGAACAAGGATGTAGCTAAGGCCAAGAAAATAGCTAGAGAATTTTTTTGATAGGATGTGAGAAGGATCAGGCATTTGCTGAGACCAAGAAAATATTGAGGAAAAGGATGCAGCTAAGGCCAAAGAAATAGCTAGAAAATTTTTTTTTTTAGGATGTAAGAAGGATCAGGCATTTGCTAAGGCCAAGAAAACAGTGGAAACAAGGATTTGCTAAGGCTAAGAAAATAGCTAGGGATATTTTTGTAGGGATGTAAGAAGGATTAGGCATTTGCTAAAGAAGGGAAAGTAGCTAACGAATTTAATTAGTAAGGTCAGGGAGGTAGCTAAGGGAAAAAGGATGTAGCTAGGGAATTTTTTATTCATTTTAAAAAATAAAAAAAGAAGTTATGATATCTTTGAGAATATTATAGATAGAAAAATATTTTAGTCGACTTTTTTTCTTCATTCAATGAGCTTAAAATATTGCAAACAAAAAAAAAAAAATAATGAAAAAATTTAATTTTTTCAATTTTTTGGAGCTATGATATTTTGAAAAATATTAGAGATAGGGAAATGTTATATCGAACTGTTTTGTTATATTCGACGAGTTTTATATCACCAAAGTCATACAAAATTTTTATTATTCATTATTAAGACGCACTTACACAAAACGACGTAAAATGACCGATTGTTGACGGTTTATTGCAAATTTGACGACTTTGCGCATTCGTAGGAATTTTTCCCGTAATCCTGAGCAAATTTCCTATAAGAAACCGATAAAAAAACATGTTGTCTCGGATATCGGAATATCCCCTGTTTATTTAACAATTATTTTCAGGGATTTATTTATTAAAAAATAGAGATTCCATATGAGATTGTTTGTGATAAAAAAAAAATCAGGTCTATCACAACAAAATATCAAAAAATTTCCAAGCTCCGCCATTTTGAGGTTTGTACGGAATTGGAGGCCGCGGAACGCACCCTGTTTCGACTAGCATAGTTTTCATAGTATAGCATAGTATATTATATAGTATATGCCATAGTCCGATTGTTACCAAAAACAACTAGATTATCCCCAGTTATTCCTAAACAATTCAATTATTTCTGGTAATAAATCGACTATGTCATAGAACTTTGTTGAAAAACTATGCTAGTTGACACAGGTTTTGAACTTTTTAGTGAAGTCTAAGTAAAATCTAGTCATTTTTAGTGATAAGTGACCTTGCAAGTGAGTCTTGCAAAAAAATTCACCAAAAAACTTGTTTATGGACACACCACTCAATACTTGGGATATACTGGTAATTTAATCATCATGTTATAATATATCATGCAATATCATGATATATTATGTTCATGAATTTTTTAGATAATTAGTTTTCGATATATTATAATGAATGTTATTGTATTATATATAATTATAAGTTTCGAAAAATTAGAATGTAAGGAAGTTATTGGAGAATTTACATATCGAAACCGGTAATACATTTATGATAGGTGATACATAATTTTTTATAAATAAAAAAAAAAGTCGAGAGAAGAGATGCAATCGCAAAAAAAATGATTTCTTAAACGATTATTGATGTCAAAAATATTTATTCAATTTCATAAATCTCTTTTTCTTAGTTATTCGCTCTTTAATATTTTGTAAAATAAAAAAAAGTAAAATAATTACAAATAAACAAATCCCTATGAGAGTAGATACGATTTAAAAAAAAAACAATTCGTCGAACAGTATTTATCTATTTGTTTAATTAAAAATTTTTTGGTTCCAATTTAACAAAATATTGACAAACAAATAATTAGAGACAATAAAGAAACAACTTTTCAAACAATTATTGTGCATTTTGACAAATCTTTTTCACGCAATAATTGTTCGAGAAATTGTTTTCTTCATCAGCTATTTTTTTTCCTTTAAATATTTTACTGCATTTTATCGAACAAAATATGAAAAAACAGATAATTAACGCAGAACATGCTTTTAATAAAAAACGAATTCTTTAACAATTATTGATTAATAAAATATTCTGTCAATCAGCAATTATTGTTCATGAAATTTTTGTTTTCGAAATATTTGTAAATTAACGAACGTTTTGTTGGTGAACAAAATTGAACAAACTGAATTTAACAATTTTACCAACTATTTTTGACTGAGTATAAGAAGATCAGAAAACCAGGAAGATCAACTTCAGTGGCGGGGGTATGTATGAAATATGGCAGCCACAAAGCGGCACTGTTATCACATTAGTAAAAGTGTCCAAATATCGAAAATTTGTATACTGAGTATAAGCAACTTAATAAACATAAATAACTAATTAGTATATTATGCAGCTGTTAGATTTAAGAATAAAAATTATTATTTAATTATTATTTTAGACTCATAAAAATAATTATGCATCACGATACATTACGTTCGTGTATACGTTTCCAGTAATTATAAATCAAAAATATAGTTTTTTGTATACAGTTAATTATAATATTGAAAAAAAAATATTATCATTTTTTATAATAGTTTACTTGATTCATATTTTTTTTCAGACAATTTTCTTTAATTAAGCTCTTTGATGAATTATAATGAATTGCAACAATCAACAATCTGATACTTATGTAAGAGGATGTGAGCAACATGAATTTGTCGTGACTCTAAATTTGTGTTCAAAATGTTTTTTTCTACATCTTCAATCCAACACACACCTTTATCGAGTTGCCGAATGAATTATAAATTTCAATTATTTGTCACTGCCAGAACAGAAAAATCTCAGTCTTAAACGAGCTTCAAGTCTTAAAACGCGCTTCATTGAACTTAAACTGTCTTGTGAGATCTTAAATGAACTTCCATTAGCTTCTCAAATAAAATCACAAGTTTTTCCGAGGTCTCCAAACTCTTCTAAAGGCTTGAATTAAAAGACTTCGAAAGCATTCAAATCTCAGTCTATCAGACGCTCGATTTAAAAGACTTCAAAAGCGTTCACATTTCTCAGTCTTTCAAAAGCTTGATTTAAAAGACTTCAAAAGCGTTCACATTTTTCAGTCTTTTAGAAGCTTGATTTAAAAGATTTCGAAAGTTTTTAGGTTTGAAAAAAAAAAAAATATTCAATAAATACGATTTCGAAAGCTTGTAGTCTTAAAATTAAAGGCTTCAAAACTTATTTCAATGAAAATTTTATTTGGGAAGCTAATGGAAGTTCGTTTAAGATCTCACAAGACAGTTTAAGTTCAATAAAGCGCAATTTAAGACTGAGATTTTTCTGTTCGAGACTTAGAAAAAATTCAAACTGCCTGATATAAAATTGTTAAGATTTTTATCATTTTGTATATTAAAAAAGTATATTTCGCGGATTTTAATTAATATGTAGCTGTTATCATTTATTAATTTATGTTATTGGTTAATTTTTTTTTATTTATATATTTTTTGAAAAAAAAAAATTCAAGTTTGATTGCTTGTAGTGTATTTAATTTTACAATTCACTCTAAATATTTATTCAAGTTTTCATGTTATAAAATTTTTTAAAATAACAAAAATTAGAAACTCAAAGTCTAAGTAGTAAATATATTCACTTATTTTCAATTGATGATGTGGTTGAGTGGTCAACCTATCCGACTTCCACCCAAGAAACCTGTGATCGATCCCGTGCAGATTTTTTTTTTTTGGAAAAATTTTACAAATTTAAAAAAAAAGAAAAAAAAAAAATGAAAGACTCCGAAGTCTTTAATTTAAAGACTTCGGATTTAAGAGTTCGAAAGCCTGAGGTCTTCCATTGAAAGACTTCAGAAGCTCGAAGTCTTTCATTTTAAGACTTTATATTTAAGAGTTCGAAAGCCTGAGGTCTTCCATAGAAAGACTTTGCAAGCCCGAAGTCTTTCATAGGAAGTCTTCCGAAGACTTCCTAGTTGGACAAATGAAGCGCGTTTTAAGACTTCAAAGGATTTTAAGTTCGTTTAAGACTGAGATTTTTCTGTTCGGGTGTCGATGAACAATATCAAGAGGCACGGCAGTGCCTCGAGTCAAGTGTGTAAAAGGAAATATATATGCGTGTGTAAAAGTAACTACCGTGCCTTATTATACACGGCACATTGCTGACCCCTTCCGTCCCCAATTATTTATGATTCAATTAAAATATGATAGAATCAATTAAAAAATACGGGTTTTTGTAATGATCCCATAAATCGATGTCAAGCTTTTTTTTAAAAAAAAAATCAGACTTTTTAGTGGCTTATTCTTTTTTTTTATTGAACAATCAAATTAACGGTTGCTATTTTTTGGCTGAAAAGCCAGATTTCTGATTTTGTTGGTAGTACGGTATAAGATTATAAAATTTTTTTTTTTTTTTACTTTTCTCTCTTGCTCATTTTTGTTGGGTGCACTGCAGAGTTGACATATGAATATATGATAAATATTGCAATATTGTATATTAGAAATAATAAACATCAAATGATACACCGGTAGAATAATTATAACTAAAAATTAAGCTTGATGATATATAAATTGTGTATGTTACAAAAAAAACTTTACAAAAAGATGTGATAACTAACAAAAAACAAAAAACAAGTGTTTTGTACAAAAAAAAGTGTCAAGTATTCGAAATTGTAGTCAATTTGTAATGTAACTTGTTTTGTCATTAATTAGGTTTTTGATATAAAAAAAAATATGATACAATAAAAACCAACGAAGAAATTTTATTTTCGATACATGTAGTTAATTCTAAATTGTTGAAAGAAATTAAAAAAAAATAAATTATACTTGACAGCTACGAAATATGATGCAAATAGAAAAAAAAAAACAATTGACTATAACAATATTCTTTAAAAATTTATTTAAAAAAATGCATCTGTTTTTCTAGCTGTTTGTTCTTGTGAAATGCATTCAAAGTTACCTAAAGTAATTAATTTAATAAACAAATACTTGAAAAATAATTATTCAAAAATTTATTTATGCAATTACATTTATCTTTCTAGCTGATTAATATTTAAAAATAAACCTTCAATAAATAATTAACAATTCTTAAATCGACGATTGGATATGGATGATTATGTACAGCAATAATCGTTAAAATACTTTTTTTTTTATTAAGTCTATTTTTTTTTTTAGCTATTTGTTGAACATTAAGTTTACTGTTAACTTCGTTGAAGAAAAAAAAAATTTGTAGGCATTTATTTCTTCAAAAAACAAAGAGTACATTGTCTTTTTTCAAGTCCATCCACTCCTTTAGCTTTTTGTTGATTACAAAATGATTTTCAGGGATTAATTTATCTGAAAAATAAAGAATAAATTGTCTCTTCTTAAGTCCATCTTTTTCGTGAGTTATATTTGTTTATTAAATTATAATTAATTTATTTAAAAAATAAAGAGTTATTGATTTTTTAATTATTAATCTTATTATTTTAATTCATTATTTGGTAAAAAAATATTAAATGATCAAGTGATCATTTTATATATTAATTAATAATAATAAACATTGGTAAATGTAATTGTGTGTGTTAAAAAAATGTTATTGTGTGGGTGGTCCAAGAGCGGTATTTCGCCCTCTTTATTTAATTTTTAAAACTTATTCACCGTTTGATTTTTATATACATTTTTGGCTTACGGAGTTCGTCCTGATGTTCTCTATTCTTCATGGAAAAAGACAAGTTTTTTTTTATACTTTGAAATAAATGCCTGTAAATTATTTTCTAATAAACAAATAGCTAAAGAAAATGATGGACTTAAAAAAAATACCTGTAAATTATTTTTTAATAAACACATTGCTGAAGAAAAAAATGTTGCATAGGAAAAGGCAATTTTTTTTTTTTTTTTGAAATAAATGCCTGGGAATTGCTTTTTAATAAACAAATTGCTGAAGAGAGAGATTGGTCCAGCGAGCGACTGGGATAACTTTTTTTTGTCGCAAAACATGTGAATTTTGGTTTCATTTGTATCTGTATTTGTATGAGAAGGCTCAATGGCTTACATCAAACGACTAAATCATTTTCAGGCGTTCTCATGTTATCCCGTGTAGGGTAGCTATTCTTGACTTGATTATCCGCAAGTTATCCCGAGCGACTGG
>WSYQ01001638.1:0-43829 GCA_011426435.1 Lysiphlebus fabarum
TATGGCAGCCACAAAGCGGCACTGTTATCACATTAGTAAAAGTGTCCAAATATCGAAAATTTGTATACTGAGTATAAGCAACTTAATAAACATAAATAACTAATTAGTATATTATGCAGCTGTTAGATTTAAGAATAAAAATTATTATTTAATTATTATTTTAGACTCATAAAAATAATTATGCATCACGATACATTACGTTCGTGTATACGTTTCCAGTAATTATAAATCAAAAATATAGTTTTTTGTATACAGTTAATTATAATATTGAAAAAAAAATATTATCATTTTTTATAATAGTTTACTTGATTCATATTTTTTTTCAGACAATTTTCTTTAATTAAGCTCTTTGATGAATTATAATGAATTGCAACAATCAACAATCTGATACTTATGTAAGAGGATGTGAGCAACATGAATTTGTCGTGACTCTAAATTTGTGTTCAAAATGTTTTTTTCTACATCTTCAATCCAACACACACCTTTATCGAGTTGCCGAATGAATTATAAATTTCAATTATTTGTCACTGCCAGAACAGAAAAATCTCAGTCTTAAACGAGCTTCAAGTCTTAAAACGCGCTTCATTGAACTTAAACTGTCTTGTGAGATCTTAAATGAACTTCCATTAGCTTCTCAAATAAAATCACAAGTTTTTCCGAGGTCTCCAAACTCTTCTAAAGGCTTGAATTAAAAGACTTCGAAAGCATTCAAATCTCAGTCTATCAGACGCTCGATTTAAAAGACTTCAAAAGCGTTCACATTTCTCAGTCTTTCAAAAGCTTGATTTAAAAGACTTCAAAAGCGTTCACATTTTTCAGTCTTTTAGAAGCTTGATTTAAAAGATTTCGAAAGTTTTTAGGTTTGAAAAAAAAAAAAATATTCAATAAATACGATTTCGAAAGCTTGTAGTCTTAAAATTAAAGGCTTCAAAACTTATTTCAATGAAAATTTTATTTGGGAAGCTAATGGAAGTTCGTTTAAGATCTCACAAGACAGTTTAAGTTCAATAAAGCGCAATTTAAGACTGAGATTTTTCTGTTCGAGACTTAGAAAAAATTCAAACTGCCTGATATAAAATTGTTAAGATTTTTATCATTTTGTATATTAAAAAAGTATATTTCGCGGATTTTAATTAATATGTAGCTGTTATCATTTATTAATTTATGTTATTGGTTAATTTTTTTTTATTTATATATTTTTTGAAAAAAAAAAATTCAAGTTTGATTGCTTGTAGTGTATTTAATTTTACAATTCACTCTAAATATTTATTCAAGTTTTCATGTTATAAAATTTTTTAAAATAACAAAAATTAGAAACTCAAAGTCTAAGTAGTAAATATATTCACTTATTTTCAATTGATGATGTGGTTGAGTGGTCAACCTATCCGACTTCCACCCAAGAAACCTGTGATCGATCCCGTGCAGATTTTTTTTTTTTGGAAAAATTTTACAAATTTGAAAAAAAAGAAAAAAAAAAATGAAAGACTCCGAAGTCTTTAATTTAAAGACTTCGGATTTAAGTGTTCGAAAGCCTGAGGTCTTCCATTGAAAGACTTCTGAAGCTCGAAGTCTTTCATTTTAAGACTTTATATTTAAGAGTTCGAAAGCCTGAGGTCTTCCATAGAAAGACTTTGCAAGCCCGAAGTCTTTCATAGGAAGTCTTCCGAAGACTTCCTAGTTGGACAAATGAAGCGCGTTTTAAGACTTCAAAGGATTTTAAGTTCGTTTAAGACTGAGATTTTTCTGTTCGGGTGTCGATGAACAATATCAAGAGGCACGGCAGTGCCTCGAGTCAAGTGTGTAAAAGGAAATATATATGCGTGTGTAAAAGTAACTACCGTGCCTTATTATACACGGCACATTGCTGACCCCTTCCGTCCCCAATTATTTATGATTCAATTAAAATATGATAGAATCAATTAAAAAATACGGGTTTTTGTAATGATCCCATAAATCGATGTCAAGCTTTTTTTTAAAAAAAAAATCAGACTTTTTAGTGGCTTATTTTTTTTTTTATTGAACAATCAAATTAACGGTTGCGATTTTTTGGCTGAAAAACCAGATTTCTGATTTTGTTAAGTTGGTAGTACGGTATAAGATTATAAAATTTTTTTTTTTTTTTTACTTTTCTCACTTGCTCATTTTTGTTGGCTGCACTGCAGAGTTGACATATGAATATATGATAAATATTGCAATATTGTATATTAAAAATAATAAACATCAAATGATACACCGGTAAAATAATTATAACTAAAAATTAAGCTTGATGATATATAAATTGTGTATGTTACAAAAAAAACTTTACAAAAAGATGTGATAACTAACAAAAAACAAAAAACAAGTGTTTTGTACAAAAAAAAGTGTCAAGTATTCGAAATTGTAGTCAATTTGTAATGTAACTTGTTTTGTCATTAATTAGGTTTTTGATATAAAAAAAAATATGATACAATAAAAACCAACGAAGAAATTTTATTTTCGATACATGTAGTTAATTCTAAATTGTTGAAAGAAATTAAAAAAAAATAAATTATACTTGACAGCTACGAAATATGATGCAAATAGAAAAAAAAAAACAATTGACTATAACAATATTCTTTAAAAATTTATTTAAAAAAATGCATCTGTTTTTCTAGCTGTTTGTTCTTGTGAAATGCATTCAAAGTTACCTAAAGTAATTAATTTAATAAACAAATACTTGAAAAATAATTATTCAAAAATTTATTTATGCAATTACATTTATCTTTCTAGCTGATTAATATTTAAAAATAAACCTTCAATAAATAATTAACAATTCTTAAATCGACGATTGGATATGGATGATTATGTACAGCAATAATCGTTAAAATACTTTTTTTTTTATTAAGTCTATTTTTTTTTTTAGCTATTTGTTGAACATTAAGTTTACTGTTAACTTCGTTGAAGAAAAAAAAAATTTGTAGGCATTTATTTCTTCAAAAAACAAAGAGTACATTGTCTTTTTTCAAGTCCATCCACTCCTTTAGCTTTTTGTTGATTACAAAATGATTTTCAGGGATTAATTTATCTGAAAAATAAAGAATAAATTGTCTCTTCTTAAGTCCATCTTTTTCGTGAGTTATATTTGTTTATTAAATTATAATTAATTTATTTAAAAAATAAAGAGTTATTGATTTTTTAATTATTAATCTTATTATTTTAATTCATTATTTGGTAAAAAAATATTAAATGATCAAGTGATCATTTTATATATTAATTAATAATAATAAACATTGGTAAATGTAATTGTGTGTGTTAAAAAAATGTTATTGTGTGGGTGGTCCAAGAGCGGTATTTCGCCCTCTTTATTTAATTTTTAAAACTTATTCACCGTTTGATTTTTATATACATTTTTGGCTTACGGAGTTCGTCCTGATGTTCTCTATTCTTCATGGAAAAAGACAAGTTTTTTTTTATACTTTGAAATAAATGCCTGTAAATTATTTTCTAATAAACAAATAGCTAAAGAAAATGATGGACTTAAAAAAAATACCTGTAAATTATTTTTTAATAAACACATTGCTGAAGAAAAAAATGTTGCATAGGAAAAGGCAATTTTTTTTTTCTTTTTGAAATAAATGCCTGGGAATTGCTTTTTAATAAACAAATTGCTGAAGAGAGAGATTGGTCCAGCGAGCGACTGGGATAACTTTTTTTTGTCGCAAAACATGTAAATTTTGGTTTCATTTGTATCTGTATTTGTATGAGAAGGCTCAATGGCTTACATCAAACGACTAAATCATTTTCAGGCGTTCTCATGTTATCCCGTGTAGGGTAGCTATTCTTGACTTGATTATCCGCAAGTTATCCCGAGCGACTGGGATAACTTTTTTGTCGCAAAACATGAAAATTTTGGCTTAATTTGTATCCTTCTCAATGGTTTACATGAAACGACTAAATCATTTTCAGGCGTTTTCATGTTATCCCGTGTAGGTGGGATAATCGAGTCAAGAATAGCTACCCTGAGGCGCGTTCTGAAATACAAGATTTACGGGGTAGAGTTAGGCGGGTTAAGTCAACACTAGACTATAACCCCGACCGTTCTTAAATGAATGAGGTAGACTGTAGAGTCAGTGGGTTAAGACTCACACACACTTACGCATAAGAAAATCAATATAAAGCGGTGTGTCACACGCAAGTTTTTTGGTGATTTCTCTTGCAAAATCATTTATTACCAAATACAACTAAATTTTACCTAGATATCACTGAAAAGTTTAGTAATAATCTAGTGGTGCAAGGCCTTGCACGAAAAACTTGAGTGTGGACACACCGCTTTATATTGATTTTCTTAAGCGTAAGTGTGTGTGAGTCTTAACCCACTGACTCTAAGTCTACCTCATTCATTTAAGAACGGTCGGGGTTATAGTCTGGTGTTGACTTAACCCGCCTAACACTGGGTGTGTTCATAATCACGGATTATTTCTACATTTGATGAATTCCCCGAATAAAATCCCCTCAGCGTTCAGAAAAACCCGATATGTGTAAAATATATTCCCCAGCGCGTTCAGAATCGCGCGTTAATCTCCCCAAACAATATGGCCGCATAATAAATAAAATATAATAACGTGAATTATTTAATAAATAAAAACAAATGCTGATTGTTGCTGATATAAAATTATTTGTTGTACTTCAAATGGACAATTACACTAATATATATATGTCCCATTCTAAGCATTTTCACGGGGTTTGCGGCCTGACCCCCTGCGATTTTGTTCATTTTTTAATATATTGTAGATTTTGGCATTAAAAAAGACACGTATTTTTTTTTTTTTTTTTTTTTTGCAATTTTTGAGGGCGCCACTATCGAATTTCACTCCAATTTCAAGATATCTCAAAAAGCCCCTTTTTTATTTTTCTGAATTTTTGATCATAAATTCGAGGACGCAAAACAAGTATTTTAAGCCCTTGTAGAAAGTGGGCACTCAATGGGAAGTATTTTTTTTCGATTTTTGAAATTTTGAAAAAATGATAAAAAACAAATTTTTTTTTCCAAAATTTTTTTTTTTTTTTTTTTTCAGAATTAAAAAAAAAAAAGAAATCGAAATTTACTCTTATGAAATTTCCAATTTCTTCTTAGTTTTCCAGAAAAAACCATTTAACAGACCGAAAGTTGAAAAAAAATTTTTTTTTTTTAAATTTCAAAAATCGAAAAAAAATACTTCGCATTGAGTGCCCACTTTCTACAAGGGCTTAAAATACTTGTTTTGCGTCCTCGAATTTATGATCAAAAATTCAGAAAAATAAAAAAGGGGCTTTTTGAGATATCTTGAAATTGGAGTGAAATTCGATAGTGGCGCCCTCAAAAATTGCAAAAAAAAAAAAAAAAAAATACGTGTCTTTTTTAATGCCAAAATCTACAACATATTAAAAAATGAACAAAATCGCAGGGGGTCAGGCCGCAAACCCCGTGAAAATGCTTAGAATGGGCCATATACATATAGGCATATATCATGGAGGTGTATAAGGAGTGTAAACTCTGGCTTTTTGCTGAAGCAGACATTCCGGAGCAAATGGTGGCGCTGGCGTCAGCCTTGCACGAAAGTATGCACGTGTATCATTTTGTTTACTTTGGTTTACTTTTTGTTTAAGTTTTGTGTGATATCTGAAGTGCAAGTGTGTTGACGTCAACTTTTTTAATTAAAATATGTTACAATTAATTTTTTTTTCTATTTAGAAAATAATTTAAAAAAAACGTTCATGATTCCCTTAGAAAATAATAAAAAAATAGTTAATAAATTATGTTGACAACTATTTGGCTGTCAATATAACTTCCAGTTTTATCAAAGAATCGAAAAAAAAATTAGAATTTACTTGACATATTTAATTAACCAACATATATTAGTAATTAAAATTGCACCTGTGTTATACAAAAAGTAAACATATACAGACTATTAGATTAAAGTGAATAAGAACATTTTGTTTCTTTTCTCTGTCTACGTGCACGGCCGACGCCAGCACTGCAGTTGGCAGTTTTTGGAATTGATCTGCTCCGAAATGGCAGCCTCAGCAGCTGCCTATGCTTTTACACAGTAAAAATTCAGAGTTTACACTCCTTATACACCTCCATGGCATATATATATATTAGTTATTGAAAACAGTAAATATTGGTGTGATTATTGTTGTTTGTGTTGTTACTGTTGCTGTTGATTTTTCTGAACGCGCTGGGGAATATATTTTACACATATCGAATTTTTCTGAACGCTGAGGGGATTTTATTCGGGGGATTCATCAAATGTAGAAATAATCCGTGATTATGAACACACCCTCTACCCCGTAAATCTTGTATTTCAGAACGCGCCACTAAGGTGCGTTCTTGAATACAAGGTTTACGGGGTAGAGTTAGGTGGGTCAACTCAACACCAGACTATAACCCCGGTCGTTCTTAAATGAATGCGGTAGAGTCAGTGGGTTGCGACTAGCATAGTTTTTCTAAAAACTTCTATGGCATGGCGCTTGGGTAGAAATAGTTCAGCCATGACGGCTATAGAGCGGCATTGAAATCGTTTATTAATATGATTCCAGCTCTACCAACATTCGTAAAATCACAACAAAAAATAATTAAACGCATAACCTTTTTTATTTGTTTACTCTTGTTGACAAATGACAATACGATATTCTGACAGTCAATCAATCAATTAATGTAGACTGTAAACAACTGTAAACAAAGAACAACAAAGAAGCTATAAATGCCGCTTTTTTTTTTTTTTCAAAGTTGGCTGCATCTAAAAAAACGAGTGTGAAGTTAGCAGAACTATGCTCAAAATGCTGCACGCAGCATTTTTTCAGCATAGTCCTCAGCAGCCATTTTTTGGTGAGTTTTTGGTGATATATAGTGACCAAAGTGCTATGGCATAGAACTTTGTTGAAAAACTATGCTAGTCGACACAGGCTTTAAGTCTTAACCAGTGATGGGTAAATCGACGATTTTTGGAGTATCATACAATCTTACGTATGATATGTATGATAGTCGTAAGTGCCCTCTTTTTTTTATAAAAATGAAGTAAATCATATACAATACTTTTATTTTTACCAACACAAGCGTACACAAGTAAACAACTGTCAAAGATATTTCTTTTATTACAAAACATAACAAAATTATAAATAAATATATAAAATACTTTTCACGTACAAAAAAATTTAATTATGAATAAATTATTGAATTGAAAAATACTAATTTATAAAATAGATGTTTTGTTCATTTGAAGAATTTATTATTATTAAAAAAACTATTTTACAAGTACTTGTCTTTTATTTGCAGATAAATCTCTCCCCTCCGACAATTGTTTTTCTGAATATTTTTAATTAATGATTTAAAATTCATTTTTAAATATCTATTGACTATAAAGACAAACGTAATTATTCATAAATAATTTTTAAAAGAATTACTTGATAAGTACTTGTCTTTTTAACAAATGCATCTTATTCCATAGACATTTGTTTAATAATAATAATAATAATAATAATAATATAAAAATTATTATTAATAAAAATTACGAGGTAGCGTCTATTTTTTCCCATTTAAAATAATTAATTTTTGAAAAAAATAATAATAATAATTTTTTTGACCTTCAAGGACACGAGATAAGGACTTGAAATTTCAAGGGTATATTTGTTTTTTTGCTATCTATCACCTTACTACTTTATTACCTTTTTATTAACTAAAACTAAAAAAATTTAAGCCCAGGGCCCCGTATTCTAATGCGGCCCTGGTTTAGCCGCTAAATGAACCGCCAGCTTCAGCGTCATGGAAATGTTATGTTGAACTTTTTTGTTATACTCGACGAGTTTTATATCACCAAAGTCATAAAAAAATTTTATTATTCATTATTAAGACGCACTTACACAAAACGACGTAAAATGACCGTTTTTTGACGGTTTATTGCAAATTTGACCACTTTACGCATTCGTAGAAATTTTTTCTGTATTTTTCCGGTAATCCTGAGCAAATTTTCTATAAGAAACTGATAAAAAAACATGTTGTCTCGTATATCGGAATCGTGCCCGACATTTATGGATTCTATTTCTTTAAGAAATGTCTGAAAGGTGTAACATATAGATTGAGTTACTTTAAGTTGTACTTCTGGTAATTGAATCAGTTCATGATTTAATATTTCACGGTGTGTAGCTTGTTTTCGCTTAAATTTACTAAAATTTAATATTTATTAATTATTAAAACTAATTTATTATTTGCATAATTTTCAATATATAGTTAAATATCACCTTTGTCTTTGATACTATCAGAAGCTCCATATTTGCAACTTTCTGCAATTGTATTGTTATTGACTATCATTTTTTTATCAGTTGCTATTGATAGAGACTCATTAGGAAATATACATGGCACTTTGGACTTAACTAAATATGAATGCTGACGAGGCAGATCTACTCGACTATTTTTCAAAAGTACATGATGTTTTTGAATATCATTTCTTTCAAAATGTAGATCACATAAACGCATGTTCATAGATTTTTTTTTTTCATTTTTTATTTTATCTTCAATTGCAACGAGCCATTTTTGACGTAAACCGTCTTCCTGAAAATGTAAATGAAAATAATTAATTTTCAATATTATTTTTATTTAGCCAGAATAATTAAAGAATTTAAATATTCAACCAATAGTTTTGTGATTAAATATATTACAAACTTGCAAAAAATCTTTACCTTTGGAATTTTTAAAAAATTTCTTTCACTTGATTTTTGATATTGACTATTGCATCCACGAATACAACAGTAAAACCCCATTAATATTAATTTTCAATCTAATCTATAAATAAAAATATTAATTACAACGTTAATGTTGTGGTTATATCGGTATATGTATAAATAGTTATATTTTCAATTTAAACCCACTGTAATGAAATGGACACCAAGTGAACGATAATTATATTAATCGGGGAAACATGAAGAATTTTATCATTTTTGTCCTTGTGTCGGTTTTTAGTTTTTTATCGGTATTACAGGGCGAAAAACGAAAACGAAAAAAACTTTTTTATTAAAGGAATGCACCCATGACAGTTTACCTTTCGTGCGTTCTATAGCTGGCCGAGGCCAAAAAGCTGGCCAATTTTTCATTATATTGGATCTAACAAAAAACAAAAAACAAGTATTTTGTACAAAAAAACGAGTCAAGTACTCGAAATTGTAGCCAATTTGTAATGTAACTTGTTTTGTCATTAATTAATTTTTTGATATAAAAAAAAATATGATACAATAAAAACCAACGAAGAAATTTTATTTTCGATACATGTAGTTAAATCTAAATTGTTGAAAAAAATAAATAAAATAAAAAAAAAAAAATTATACTTGACTCCGCGTATACCTGACTCAACTTAACAAAATCAGAAATCTGGCTTTTCAGTCAAAAAATCGCAACCGTTAATTTGATTGTTGAATTAAAAAAAAAGTATTACACTAAAAAATCTGATTTTTTTTTAAAAAAAAAGCTTGACATCGATTTATGGGATCATTACGAAACCCCATATTTTTAAATTGATTCCATCATATCTTTATTAAATTTTGAAACATTGGAAACGGAAGGGGTCAACTCGGGGTCGTGTATAATAAGGCACGATAGTTACTCTTACACACACATATATATTTCCTTTCTCATACTTGACTCGAGGCACTACCGTGCCTCTTGATTTCATAATTTTGTAGTGGTAGCACCGCTGAGTTTGAATTTAAATCGTAAGCTGTATTTGTTTGACGTCGAAATGATAAGTGAATTTCCAGATGTGTCAGAAATAAAATATAGTAAAATAGACTTTGATGATAACATTGGCAATTGTTGATCACCATTATTTTCTTCAAGTATGTAACATTCAAGACTTTACAAATTGAGAATGTTAATATTGTTGTTTGAGATTCATAAAACTTCAACTGTTCAACAGGTCACACACACGTACACGCACACACGCAAGCACACTCTGACAAGTACCACGTGAGACATTCAGTTTTCACTTCTCAACAAGTACAGTTTCAGTGAGAACACATTCAAGTCCACAATTAATTTTCATTCAGTTAATTAGTCCACTTTACGGTTCAATTCTTATGTTAACATATAGGTATCAACATAATAATATCGGTCTTTGCTGTAACTTGACAGACCAAATATGAGCTCTTTAGTCATAAACTATATTCAATGTAGAAGTTTGACACAAACTTTTTCAAGCGCCCTCATTGGAAAAAAAGCCTTAAAGTGTAAATTTTATTTTACCCTGTGAATACGGGTGCGGTTGCTGTACTTCTAGTCTTCTTGAATATTACATATATATAGTTCAAGTGCCGCAGCAGAGCAGTCTACAGGCTGAAATAGAAATATTTTACATAATTGGATTTTGGAGTGTTTTTGACGCGATAGCGTTCGTCCTCCTGTTTTCTATTCTTCATGACTGTTTTTACTCTTTGTAAACCTCCATGCTACTATGTATGGTATTTATTGTACTGTTTAGGTGACAAGTATGTAAAGTGTAAATAGTAGTGAGTACAGTCCCGTTTACAAAAGAAGGTTTAGGAGAAGGGGCTACGGCACTAAACTAATTTAACTAGGAGTGGGAGAAGCTTTTTCCCGTGCTGTAGAAACTAACTTTGGTAAATTTGACTGTAGTCAACTCAAGTTAACTTTTACTTACTTAATAAGTAATACGTGTGTATTTGCCTATTATAGCTTTTCTGTTGTTTTCTATAAAAATCAAATACTCAGTAAATATATTCTATTCTCACGTTTATTACTAAAAGTGCTAGTAATAGTTTGAAATTAACGAAGATATTAATGACGTTTTACGAGAGTTAATTTTCAAATGATATTTCCATTCAAGGTTGTAATATAAATATACTACGTTCATAATATAGATGTTTTCTTTTTTTACCGAATGAAAAATTTTACTTTCAATTATTTTTCAATTGATGAGCAGTTGTTTTTTAATTGATAAGCAATCATAGTGTTTGTCTACAATCATATAAGATAGTAATCTTGTATTTATCTAAGTTTTTATTATTAAAATTAAAAAAAAATTCTTCTAAGATGTCAAAAGCCGGTGAAAAACAAAGTTATGCACAAACCTATAAGTTAGTTGTAGTTGGAGGTGGAGGTGTTGGAAAATCAGCGATAACTATACAATTTATTCAGGTAAATTTCATTATTCTATTTAATTTTTTATTATTTTATTTTTAAAGAGATCAAATCTAATAAAAGATAAACGTCTGACTAAAAATTCAATCGGTTTGTTTTCTTAGACTTGGAAAAATTTGTTAAATATACTTGGACAACGTTTAAGTCTTGTTTCCGAATTTAATAAAATTAGAATAATAATACTTGGTCGTTCTGGCATAATATTATTGTAAGCATGTCAAGGACCTTGATTCTTCTCATCACCTGCATCCTACTTTTTTCTTTTTTATCTTTTTTAAATAACCGATTAAATTTTTTTTCATCAAAGTAATAGTTATGATACTCAAAAATTAATTAATTAAACTCATAGTTTTTAATCAGTTCATTATTTCTTATAATAAGCGCCGAGTAGCGAACGTACAAACGCTTCGTTAATTTTTTTTCTACGTCGAAACACACTAGCAAATATTTGCCAATTTATGTTATTAATCATATATAATATAATAAAATATTAATAGGACTGAAAAAATGCATAATTTGAAAGAAATTTAAAATAATGCTTGGCAACAGACCTTTTTGAATTACCTGGTAAATACAACATTTGTATTTTGTAATTTTTTAAAAATTAATATAAATCTAATGTATACTGGGAAAAAATCGAAAAAAAAGGAGAAAGTAAAAAAATACGGCTGAGTCACAAATTTTTGAATATACCTAGGTAATAGATTACTTGAAAAATTTAAATTCAGCATGACTGCTTCACCCTCGAACCGAAACCTCTCGGAAAAATCCAAGCAAAATTTGCCAGATAGCTGAACCCAATCCGAATTACCTCGAATTTTTTTTCAGGAAAAGTCCGTACCGAGTTACCTGAGCTTAAAAGTTAAAAATATATCGGTGAAACATACTTTCAAGTTTTTACAAAATAGATAAATCATAATTTTACAAAAAAAAAAAAAAAAATCAATTAACTCGAATGCTTTTTTAAAGAATTTCGAAAACGAATAAAAAAATTAATTAGACAATATTACTGATATATATATATATATATATATATATATGAAATTAAATTATATTATTCAAATATTAGGAATATGAAGTTGTATACTCCATGTCCTTTCAATTATTGAATACGAGTTAGCATTTTATTCTTGTCCAGATTATTTATAGATAATACAAGTTTTATTGATGTTTCGTTTTGAATGTTAGGTTTTACCCAGATTATAAATTCGCGTTTATACGATACGCGTCATCTACGTATTGTATTTGGCTGCTGAAAAAATACCGTCATACCAAGGTAGAAAATGACGTCGGATCTAGACATTAAATGTCAAACAGGGTAGCTATTCTTGACTCGATTATCCCATCTACACGGGCATGAAGGTCTACAAGGAGCGTAAACTAGCTGATTTTACTGTCGCTGCTTGTCCTTTTAACTTTTTCAATAAATGAGTTCCTGAAAATAAGATAGCTAAAGAAAGAGATGAACTTGAAAAAAGGCACTTTATATTGAATAATTATTGCTAGCATATATATTTTTTTGGCTGCATCTATTTTGTTAACTTTTTGTTTTCTTATTATATTTTTGTTTCCTTTTGATGATTGACAGTTGAGAACAATACATTTTCGAACCATGTTTCCTACTAAAAAAAAGAACTGTAATAATAATAAAATAAATATAAATATCATTATAATTTTAATGAAGCATGTATTTTTAACATCAAAGCTATTGTGATATGTACTTGTTTATATTAATTTATTTTTATCTCATATTATAAAAGAATCAAGAACTTACTTTTAAATGTATAGTCGTATTGATATAAAATTAATTAATTTTTTGTTAATTATACTTCAAATTGTTGCATTAATTATAAAATAATTATATTTTCACTTGTCATCATTTTATCATGTACATTAACAATTGTAACGAATCCATGTCAAAATATAAGCAAAAACAACACGTGACCGTGGAACCGTCCAGATGCAAGCGCTATCCTCGGCAACTTTATATACTATACTTGCTCCATTCCGTAAGTCTCACCAACAGCCTATACTCTAACATAGGAGTTTACCCTCCTTGTAGACCTCCATGTACACGGGATAACATGAAAACGCCTGAAAATGATTTAGTCGTTTCATGTAAACCATTGAGAAGGATACAAATTAAGCCAAAATTTTCATGTTTTGCGACAAAAAAGTTATCCCAGTCGCTCGGGATAACTTGCGAACATGGAGGTCTATAAGGAGGATAATCTCTGAAAATTTACTGAGGATGACGGAATGGAGCAATTTAGTAACTCTATCGACCACTGACGGCGCTAGTCTTGGTAGGTACCGAAGTCAAGGTCATATGTTATTATTATTGTGTGGCTCAGTTAAAGTATTTTTTTGTGTAAAAAAATAAAATACATTTATTTATTTAAAAATTAATATTGTCTATGGATGCATCTAATTAATGAATGCCTGAAAATTATTTTTAAATAAGCAATTAGCTATACGGAATGAGATTAACTCAAAAAAAGACAATTTATTAAACAATTTTTGCTGGATAAAATATCTTTTTTGCTGCATCTATTTTCGTAGATAATTTTTCTTTAAATGTTCAATAAATGAAATCATGTCAATTATTTTAATATAGACGAATAACTAAAAAATGAGATGGACCCAAAAAAAAAATAATTTATTAAATAATTATTGCTGAATAAAATATTTTTTGAGTACATCTATTGTCTTAGGTATATTTGTTTTTTATTTTTTAAATAAATAATTGCACCCTATTTTTTCTTTTTAATATTTTACCCAGCAATAAGTATTTAATAAATTATTTTTTTTTTTTGGGTCCATCTCATTCTTTAGCTATTTGTCTATTTAAAAATAATTTACATACTTTTATTTATTCAAAATTTAGAGAAAAAATAGCTAAGAAAATAGATGCAGCAAAAAAGATATTTTATCCAGCAGAAATTGTTTAATAAATTGTCGTTTTTTGAGTCCATCTTTTTTTTTAGCTATTTGTTTACTCATAAATAATTATCTTGACACAAAAATAAGTAGTAAACAAAAAAACATGTGATTTTGACTTCGGTACCTACCAAGACTAGCGCCGTCAGTGGCCGATAATGTGACTAAATTGCTCCATTCCGTCATCCTCAACAGCTCCCTATCCTAATACATTGTGTGACGTCACAGATTACCCTCCTTGTAAAACTCCATGCTTGCGGATAATCAAGTCAAGAATAGCTACCCAGACGTCAGTCGAGACGTCTAAATGACATCGAATATTACGCTTATAGACGTCTGATCAGAAATTAGTGCCCTCTATTTCTCTAAATTGCACTACTGAGGTAAAAGAAATCGAGGTTCTCAAAAATATCGATTTATTAAGGTACATTCTTAACTAGATTTTGTGGTCGTATCCTCAACAAATTCTTATGCTTTTAACATTGACATGTTTTTCCATACCAACAATAAAAGTTTGAAATTTTTATAATTTTTTTCTTTACGTTAATCGTCAATTTATTCTGTTAATAATCAATGTTATGCAATACTATTCAATAAAATCCTATTATATATTAATAAAAACAATTTTTTTCAAATATTTATCCATTTCAATATTGCACTTTCTTTGTCAGTGTGCATCACTGGTTTTTTAAAAAGTGATTTAAAACTTAGATTGTGATTTATAAAATAAAAAAAATATAATATTAATATAAAATATATTTATAATTGTTTATATTAATTTTATTGTGAAGACTGTAATTACAACTGTAATAGTTGTAAGCACGATGGAAGTGAAACTTATTCCGTTATATTAGACGGAATATAAATCGGCTAGTGTGTCCCCTCTATTTTTTTTTACATCACTCTAAAATGTAACGACGATTGACTGTCATGATGCTTGCATAAAACGACGCTGTCGTGTGACGACACTCAAGATACATTTATCTTACCCCCTACCCAACGAAAAAAAATGAAGCAAAAGTTGGCAGAAATTTCAGCAGAAAACTTTTTCAACGCCAGGGAGGAAATGAGGCCCCGAGTTTAGTTTTTTATAAAAATTAGTAAAAATATGTCTACGACTTATGACATAAATAGAACAACTCTAATAAAAGTAATTTAAAAAAAAAAACGGTATAATTGAGAATTAAAAAGGGTTAAATAGGCGGAATTTATGAAGCTGAAGCTCGCAGCTGAGGCTAGCAGCTGAGATGCCAGCGCGCAGGGACGAAAACGAACGGGGGCACCATATATAAATATTTTTCTTTTTTTTTCATATTATTTAAATTAAAATTACTTTAGGAAAATAGGAAAAATCTAAAATTTTTGTCACAGATAGCTGTTTATATTGTTTATATATCCAATTTATTTAAATTTAAATTATTTTAGCAAAATAAAAAAAATCTAGAATTTTTGTCATAGATAGCTTTTTATATTATTTATATAACAAAAGAATAAAATTTTTAAAGAAGACGTTTTTTTATTATTTTTTTAATTGTTTAAAAATTAACGAAAATTGCAATTGTTATTCAAAAAAAAAAAAAAAACTATTTTAGAAGGTCTCCTTTGAAAATTTTATTCTTTTATTATATAAACAATATAAAATCTATCTATGACAAAAATTCTAGATTTTTTTTATTTTGCTAAAATAATTTAAATTTAAATAAATTGGAAATAAAAAAAAAACAATTATTTAAACAAATTACATTTTAGAGTAATTAATAGGGGTGGGAAAGGGTTGATAAATTAAAAATTCCTCTATTAACCCTTCCCCGACCCTTTAGTCCGATTTAAATTGAATTTAAAAAACTCTGAGTTACCTTTACCTACCCACAAACAATAATCAATCATTAAAATCCGGTAGCCTATCATATTGGTCGGGGAAAAAAAAAAAAATTTGTGAGCCATCCTACACTTGCGGGTTAATTATGTGTAAACATCTTTGGCTCAAAAATAGTTTTAAAAATGTAAGATATCTCGATTTGTATGGGGTGGCACTTTTTTAAAAAATTGAAAGAAAAAAAAATAAAAAAAATCACTTCGGTTCAATTTCAATTCGGTTCGTTCGTTAAAAAAATATTTAAGAATATCGAATTCTGACATTCAATATCGGCGAATGAATAAAAACTGAGATTCGAAAATTAAAAAAAAAAAAAAAAGTTTGTGTGTGTTACCAGTACGCGCGGGGGAATTAAAACTTCTTTCGTTATTCAACCTTTTACAGAAATAAGATCAGATTAAATAAAAATAAAATACGATTAGATTTTCATGATTAATAATAATATCAATATTAATATTAATTATATTATTAGTAATAATATTAATTATATAAATAAAATAACATTGATAATAGAAATATATATATACTAATAAATATATTTTACTTGTCACAAATAATACCCTAACAGAACTATAAAACCGTAAATAAACCGAAAAAAAAGTTCACTTTCGGTTGAAAGTTGCGCAAACCAAACCCGAATCAAACCGATGACCGTAAGTCAACAAAAATTGAACCAACAATAAACTTTGAGAGAAAATAGCTTTCTTTAAACGGTTTGAATTCGGTTTCTTCAACCGAGTTTAAACTGACTGAAAAATGTAACCGAATCGAAATTCTTTTTAGAACGGTTATTTTGGGTTGTGTTTGCGCAATTTCCAACCGCTTTTTTTGGGTTAAATGACGGTTATCTAACCGTGAAAAAACCGAAATTGAACCCAACAGTTCGGTTGAGTAGTTCCGTCAGGGTAATATAAATAATAATATTAATAATAGTAGTAACCATATAAATAATATAAATAGAAGATTACATGACAAAATATCCCACCACAAAATATGCGCGACAAAATATCCCACGAAAAATATAACAAAATCCTATAAGTTTTACATTTTTTATTTAAATATTTAATAACTAAAATATTTTGTCATGGATTATTTTGACGCGGGATATTTTGTCGAGGTTATTTTGTCGCGGATATTTTGACGCGAGCCCAAATGACGTGTCACTAAATAGAAGTATTAATAAGAATAATAGTAAATATATCAATAGAAATATAGAAAAGATTGAAAAATAGAAATATAATATGGATTTTAATATTAATAATAATAACAATATGAATAATATAATTAATAATATTCATAATATTTAAAATAGAAACAGAAATATTTATAATATTAGTAATTATATCAATAGATATATTAATATAATTGAAAAGTATAAATATTATATAAATTCCAATATTAATAACAATATTAATAATAATATCGGAAATATGAAAATAACTATTCATATTATGGTTGTTTCCCAAAACCAAGGCAGAATGAATATTTGTGCTTAAAAACGCTATATACCGTAACGCTATATTTTATGTCCGGGTCCCCAAGATTTTTGTGCTGTTACTGATTGAAATATTAACTACTGTAGCATACTAAATACACTAATATACTAATATACACTAATACTATGCTAGTACTCAAAATTTACATCGTGAAACACTGCTATTTCACACTATAAAAAAAATCCTATTGTATGTTTGTGTATGTCCGTATCTGTGTGTTGATTCCTCTTTCCGCCAGAGAAAAACGAAGGAGAGACAAACAGTAATGCTGAACTATGAGTCCCCCATGCGTGCAAACCATAAAAAACAATAAATTACTGTTTTTCAAGCTTGAATAATTATTAAACGAAACAGACGAAATGAAAAAAATTTATATCAAACAATTTGTCGTTCTTAGGACTATAAACTGTTAAAATTTAAACCTTTTCTGGTGCGTTTTAAAAAAGTTATTATAAAAAATACATAAAAATATGAAGTAACACCTATACCTCGTGTGTTAAAGTTGTCAACTTTGACAGTAAATATCTCAAAAAAAACACACAAGAAAAAATTTAAAAAAATTGACAATGTAGATAATTATTCCATTAAAAAAATAAGACCAAAACAAAAAAAATTTGGTGCAATTTCAGATCTCCGAAAACAACCTTAATAATAGTAATTATGCCAATATAAATATAATTGAGAAATATCAATATTATACGATTGTCAATATTAACAATAACAACATTAATATTAATAATATAAATAATATCAATAGATATATTAATGATAATATGAATAAATATATCAATAGTAATATAAAAATGATTAGAAAATATAGATATTATATGATTTTCAATATTAATAATAACATCAATAATAATATTAAAAATATCATCAATAAAAGTATTGATTATATAAATAAAAGAATATTAATAATAGAAATAATACAAATAGAAATATTAATGATAATGTTAGTAATTATATCAACGAAAATATAAATTTAATTGAAAAATATAATTATTATATGAACTCTAATATTAGCAATAATATCAATATTAATATCAATTATATAAATAATGATACTAATAATATAAATAATATAAATAGAAATAATAATAATAATATTAGTAAATATATCAACAGTAATATAAAAATGATTGAAAAATATAAATGTCATGTGAGTTTTAATATTAATAATAATATCAATAATATGAATAATAATATTGATAATATTAAGAATAGAAATAGAAATAGAATTATCAATAATATAAATAATAATATTAATAGTATAAATAGAAATATTAATAATAGTATGTAACCAATTTTCTGACCGTTACCGGCGAGAAAACTGGCCAATGGTAACAACGAGGATTTCTCACCAACCTCCTCTCTTACCGCCAGGTGGGAGCCAGCTGGTTCTATCGGCAACCAACAACCGGGGAAATAAAACGGGAACAACGATCGACATACGATCATTCGGTAGCGGCCTACTCAGTAAGAAATGGTAGAGGGGTGCGGTCCACCAAGTAATTGTCAGTATCAACGGGAGCTTGTCTTACGTCATTCTTCCGTATTTTGTAATAGACACGGGAACGTGATGATATCCTTCACGGACTAGACATCATCACCGAGAACATCCTTAACTTTAAGTCAACTCACTCGCTTAACCAATAGTTAGACGAGATCGAGAGATTCATGCCCCGCAAGGCCTTACTGAATCATCTCCAGGTCTCCTACACACCTAGTGCACCAGGAAGCTGGAGGTAGTGGCCACCATAAAATTGCCTCGCAAGGACTTACCCAAAAAAGCCACTACTCAACCAGCACCTAGTGTATAGGTTACCCTGGCATAGGGTATCCTCACTTAGTGCGAGAGAGATAGCTTTCACCACGTCTTGCCTATGCAACAAGGCAACGACATAGTGATCGCTTACGAGAGCGTGCACCAGCACCAGGTCCGCCAGCTAGCTTCCATCGAAGCCAGGAGGCAGGAGCCCTGGCCAGCTCGAGAGCCGGCCAACGACTGACGATATTGTCAGACTTCTAGCTAGATATACGGATCCCGCCCTACTCTCCGTTTCTCCCACTCCACACTGTCTGCGCGCACACCTGATGCGGCTCTCTAGTGGCGACGTGTCGGAGTAGGAGTTGTTCACTACACGACTGGGTAGCTCCATCTAGTATCCAACTCTTTTGTTGGTATTACCGGTCCACACGGACACAATGGTCTGCAGATGGAGCTACTGGATCAGTTCTCACTCTAACTGTATTACTTATCTTCAAGCCAACACTATTTCCCATGTGAATCGGCCGATAAGCATCTACGGATCGTAATTATTATAAATAATAATTACCGGTAGCACGAGAAATGCCAATTCTCGTTACAAGTATTAGTAAATATATTTACAGAAATATAAAAATGATTGGAAAATTTAAATATTATATAATTTTATAACATAATAATAACATAATATTATTATTAATAATACCATCAATATTAATATTAATACTGGAAATAATACAAATAGAAATACTATTGATAATATTAGTAATTATATCAATAGAAATATAAATATGATTGAAAAATATGAATATTATATGAATATTAATATTTATAATTACATCAATAGTAATATTAATAAAATCTTGTCTAGCACCAGCAGTGTTCCGTAAGAATGTTGATAAAAAAAACAATATTCGTTATATTCAAGTTCAATAAAAACAGTCCATTGATTAAGAAAATAATCAAGAACGAAATCTTACACCACGTTTCGTTAAATAAAAAAAAAATTAATGAGTGTGAAACTAGCGAATGGAGTACATTCGTGACTAGCATGAAAGTGTACTTCTCCACCACAAGCGTGATACCCGCTCGATGCATATGCTAGCGAAGCATCGAATAAAAAAGACAAAAAAACGACGGTGGCAAAAAAAATGTTCTTTTTTTTCAACTTTCTACCTTAAAAAGTTAATAAACAATTAAATATTGGATCGGTTGGATTGAAATAAATTTTTTTATTATTGTTACAACATCAAGAATAACTAGTATAAATTTTAAAAAATTCTATCGATGCGTTTAATTGTTATTAAATAAATCATAAACAAAAAAGTTGAATTATTTCATATACAAGTATTTTTTGTTTATGATTTATTTATTAACAAATAAACGCATCAATAAAATTTTTTAAAATTCATACCAGTTATTGTAAATGATGTAACAATAATGAAAAAATTTGTTTCAACTCAACCGATCCAATTCTTAATTGTTTATTAACTTTTTAAGGTAAGAAAGCGGTGCGTATGAAATTTTTTTTTTTCAACTTTCTACCTTAAAAAGTTAATAAACAATTCAATATTGGATCGGTTGGGTTGAAATAAATTTTTTTATTATTGTTACAACATCAAGAATAACTAACATAAATTTTAAAAATTTCTATTGATGTCCGATATTACCCGGTTTTCAATTGATTTAAAAGTGTTATTTGACCCTAATCGATTAAGATTACTAGGTCAGGTCCTCGGCGCGAAGTAACGAGACTTAGGGCAAGAGAATATTGTAATAAGAACAAATTTAATCTATATCTTAAATATGTAAAAATGTTTATTGTTGTCTGTATATTTAACGTGTGTCAGTTACAATATTTATTACACTTATTATATTAAAATTACTTACATTAATTGAGTGCGTTGTTACAATAATTTATTTCTGGTATGGTTGGTTTACAATGGGGATAGATGATTACAATTGATTTGAAGTATATCAGTCGATGAATGATGATGTATGCTCGCGGTTATTATTAAACAAGGTTTTATATTGCTAAAATAATTATTTTATATACTCGCGTATCAACTGTTTCAACGATAAAAGAAATCACTTTGAATATTACAACAAACTGTCGGAATAATCAAAATTATCGATTCCTTATAAAATATTGAGTGATCAAAACAATTAGTTTATAATTCTAAGTTTTATACTTGAATAAAATTGTAACGGAGATGTAGAGTTTGTCCCGTCTTAACGATAACTGATTTTTCGTTAGTTTTTCCGGGGTTTATAAGGGAATTTGGAGGATAAGGATTGCGTGGGACCGTGTGCATAGGTCCCTTAATGTCAGTGGGGTTCTTGGGTCAAAGTCGTAAAATTCGTATTTTATTAGTTTCATATGTTGTTATCTTATTTACTATTTTTTATATTTCCTAAGTTTGAGAAATTTAGTTTCGGGTTACCTTTTTTTTATGACTGTCAATGCATTTAGAAATCAAATTTCCGAGAATGTTAATATTTTTTTTCTTATAGTTTTTGTAAATTTTACGACTTCAGGATGTGTGTTTTTCTATTTAGGATTTCTTAGATAATTTTTATGGTCGTCTGGCGTCGTGGAGTGCACTTGTTATTTGATCGCATTTTATTACTTTTTCTATTTCGGCTTTCTTTTTATGTTGATTAGTTTAGTTGATTTGAGTTTGTTTCATTTTATTCTATTCTATTACTATTCTTATCGTGATAATTTATTATTATTTTATTTATTCTTATATAATTCTACGGATGTAACACTATGCTCATAAAGCGCCCACTGATGGAATATGAACGTCATTCTTGAGTAAAAATTTTCTATTTTTCCAATTGAGAAATCGTTTATAAAAAATCAAATAAGACCCAAAAATAAAATTTAGTTATGATCATTTTTTTTGGAAAAAAAAAATAATATTAGCTGTATTTAGCTTCGATAAAATCGGTCCGTTGATTTAAGAAAAAATCAAAAATAACGAAATCTTACACCACGTTTCGTTGAATAAAAAAAAAAAATAATGGGGCTAAAAATCTGAAAAAATTATGGTGAACTATTCTCATGACGCGCCAACTGATGGAATATGAACGGAATTGCTAAGTGAAAATTTTCAATTTTTCAAATTGAGAAATCGTTTATAAAAATTCAAATAAGACCCAAAAATAAAATTTAGTTATAACCGGTTTTTTTTGGAAAGAGAAAATAATATTAGTTTCATTCAACTTGAATAAAATTGGTCCGTTGATTAAAAAAATAATCAAGAATAACGAAATTTTACGGGGCTAAAGTTGGCGGCTACTTTAGCAGCCGAAATCCCAACATGCAGGGATCGATAGGGTCATCTAAGGGCCACGACTTTTTATTATTCTTGTCCTTCTCTCGTGCGTACGCTGAGTTCCCTCACGCTGTTTGCCAGTGTAGAGGGGAGGCAGGCGTAACACGCGGGAATCCCAGCGCACAATATATATTTTAAAAATAAATTTTATTTATTTATTTATTTTTTTTTGATTTTTTTTATTATTATTTATCATATAGCACAGTACTAATAATAAAAAATTATGTATTTTAATTGTATCTATTGATTAACGTTTAAATAATTAGGTAGCAACTTTACCTTTTTAAGAAAAAAAATAAAAACACTTAGAGTCTACTATTTTCCGAATTTTCCACCCCCAAGGACCACCCGGAGGAACTTGTAAAAATTCATAGTAATGTATTTTAATTGTATTTATTGCTTTACGCTCAGATAATTAGGTAGAAACGGTAACTTTTTGAGAAAAAAAATAAAAACACTTAGAATCTACTATTTTCCGAATTTTCCACCCCCAAGGACCACCCAGAGGAACTTGTAAAAACTCATAGTAATGTATTTTAATTGTATTTATTGATTTACGCTCAGATAATTAGGTAGAAACGGTAACTTTTTAAGAAAAAAAATAAAAACACTTAAAATCTACTATTTTTCGGATTTTCACTCCCAAGGACCACCCGGAGGAACTTGCAAAAATTCTCATATATGTATTTCAATTGTATCTAATGATTTACGTTTAAATAATTAGGTAGCAACGGTAACTTTTTGAGAAAAAAAATATCTTATTTTCTGTAGAATCATTTTTCCGGATTTTCCACCCACAAGGACTATCTAGGCAAAGTTAATAAAATCATTAATCATGTGTTTTAACTGAAAAAGTATTCCTAAGCAAAAATTTCGTGTTGATAGTTAGGAGTTATAAAATTATTAGGAACGGGGCCCCAGCTCCCTATGTATCCCTGCGCCACGATCGTCGTGCCGCTAAAGTGGCCGCCAACTTCAGCTACGTGAAATTTTACGCCACGTTTCATTGAATAAAAAAAAAAAATGGGCCTAAAAATCTAAAAAAAATATGGTAAACTCTACTAATGATGCGTCGAAAAAAAATATGAAATCTCGTTAATCAATTAATTTTAAATTTTGGTTCAGGCCTTAGAAACCAATAAAAAAATTCGTTAAGGCCCAAATATTTAAAAGAATGGACCATATTTTTTGGGGCGAAAAACTAAAAGATATAAGCTTTACAGAAGCCAAATCGGTTGGAAACTCATGGTTATCCAATAATAATAAAAAGTCACATGAGAACTTATTTGTAAGTATTCCTACGGAACACTGAAAACATTTTTGAGTATATTTTCAAATCAACAATTGGTTAGAGAACACGATGCAAGGGAATGGAAATGATTACTTGTACATTTATTCAAAAATAAATCATATTTCAACTCTTAAACTACCCCTCACGACACCTCCGAAAAATCTAAAATTAATTCTACACGTTCTTTACATCCTTCCTTACGAAACCATCACTATTACAACACGTCGGCTTTTTTTTTGTTATTTAGAAAGATTCAGCCTGTCAACCCCTTAACTGCCCCTTTCTACACCTCCAAAAAATTTAAAATCAGTGTTTTATTATTTTATTACTTTCCTCTAATTACAAAACATAAAAAAAAAATTTATCTATAAAATAATTATGGGGCCTCGACTCCTATTCGTCCCTGTACTTAGATTGTTACCTGGCTATCCATCCGGCTAACTTCAGTTTCGTTGAAAAAGGAGTGTAAACTTTTTACTTGACTTTTCACAGTGTGAAAGGTTGTCGCTGAAGCTGCTATTTCAGATCAGTTTGAAAAACTGGCCACTGCAGTGCTGGCGTCAGCCCTGCATCTAGATACAGAAGAAACATAATATGCTCCTACTTAATCTAGCATATACTATTCAAGATTTTAAAAAATAATAATAATTAAATATTAAACGATTCTTTCTTATTGAAATACTTTTCTAGCTGCATCTACTCCCTTATAGCTATAGCTATTTGTTTTTAAATATTTTATTAAATAAATATCTAAAATTTTCTTTTTAATAAACAAATAGCTAAGAAAAAGAAGATAGACTTAAAAGAAGACAATTTATTAAATAATTATTGCTAAGTCAAATATTTTTTTGTTTACATCTATACAAATAGCTAAATAGAAAGAATCTGATACAGATTATATTATACATCTATTCTCGTAGCTATTTGGTCTAGTGCGCTGAAGCTAGCGATCTCGGGGTAGCGACTTTTTGCCCATAGGCGTCGCAACCACCGATTGCGCGCGAGCCCCTTGTTCACGTAGCGTTTGGCTACATCTCTCCGTGGGCAAATATTGTCAATTATTTATTAGTAATAATTTTTTTAAAATTATTATTTTTATACCATTGTTACAATATGGGTAAATCAACCGGGGAATATTGATTAATTCGCACCAATTAATTTACTCAAAAGTATTTTAAAAGTGTGCCTGCATTTTAGTCTAGCCATACGGCATATTCGACAGGGATTCTAGCACATGAGAAAACGGACGGAAAGGATGTTAGATTGTTACTTGGATAGGATCACGTAAATTAGACAAATAATAAAATAAATGAAAATAACAATAAAAGTTTATCACTGAATTTAATGCTTTGAATCTATAAAGTGGTTGATGTTAATAATTCACAAATTTTAATATTTAAATTATCCCAAAGGATTGAATATGACACAAGTTAATAAAACAATTATATAAAATAAAATAGGTTTGTTAACTTAACTCTTATTATTACTTACAACGTTGGTCATTATTTTAGAGCGTATACAATAAAATTACTTTACAAAAATGTGAGTTGGATTCTAGCGTGGTAGCGTTCACTGACACCTGTGATCTCCACGTTTTGCTGATTGTTACAATATTCGTTTTAGCACTGATTTTGAATAACTTTACTGAACTATATTTTTATTGATTGATTATTGATGTCTAGTTCTTTTGTTTGAACTAGGTACATTGGTAAATGATGAATTATTTTAATGGATAACAATGCTTGATCAATTTTAAACACTCAAAATGATTCTAATTAATTTGTTTAAATTAATATTCAAGAAATTATTATATCAAATATTTTGTAATAATTTGCTTGTTCCTTACATAAAAAGGACAGTTGTCATCGATCTTCCGAACATTTGATTGGTCATTTTGTTTTCTCTGTCACTCTTACATCATTTATAATTTTTTCTTTGTCTGTTGTCGATCTGTTGTTATTTTGAAATAAATAAATGAACTTTTATTTTGTTTATCTCTCTCACTCTCATGTCTTTTTGAATTCTTTTTGTTGTTATTGAAATCAACAAATTGCTTTGTTTTTTTTCAAATTTTTTTAAGTCTATAAATTTTATTTGACATAAAGAAGACTTATTTATAAGTGAATACATTAATCGAATACAATAATTAAATCATTGATTAAATAATTGTGAATAAATTATTGATTGAATAATTTAAATAAACTATTGGTGGAATAAATATAGTTGAAACATTTATAATGAGTGATTTTACAGATTTTACAGCAGACGAAAATCAAAATTTAGAAAAGAATCTGTAAGTGCATATATGAGTAAAATTATTTACATTGATTATACAATTTTTCATTTACAAAATAAATAGAATATATATATATATATATATATATAACCATTAAAAAATAATTAATTACTTTCTTTATAATGTAGTTCTGTAACCGGTTTTGTTGATGCAATTGATGGGATAAAATCAGTAAATTCGAATCAGAATAAAGTTTTTAAGTTTGATTTAAATAATGATAGTAACACAAGGATGAAAATAATAATGTGGAGTATAATGGCTGAAAGTTGGGAGCCGAAAATTAAAAAAAATAACATCATAGAAATAATTGGTGGAACTGCAAAAATATCCAATGCTACCTATCGTGATCCAGCTGTTCATCTTATGGAATTTCACGTTCAAACGACGAGTCAAAAATTAATAATAGAAAAAATATAAATCGATATTGTTATTATTTTTTTTTTGTGATAAAAACTAAAGTTCCTATTATTGCATACATTATTTGGCAAATAATTTATTCATTTTAATTAACTATTTTAATTTAATTCAATTTATTAATTTATATAAAAGACAGGCGCACGAAGCGCGCCTAGTGGTTCTCGTAATTATAAAAAGAAATGAAGTAAATATTTTAATTATCAAATTAGATACAAACGGATAATTGAAACTTAAACTTGAACACGTGATGATTTTAGAAAAAGGATATATAATTCTATTACTAATTTACAGAGTTAAAACGTTAGAAACAGGAGAGAGATCCGAACTCTCTCGCTGCCAGAACTAGAAGAAAGATCTAAACTTAAAATCTATTTGTCGCAAAAACTAGTTTCGCCTGAAGGTAGCTACCCTTAAAAACGGGGCCTTAGTGTAGAGTTAGAAGAACCCTATTATTTTGGCAAAGGCAGCCATATTTATTATTTATATTTAAAAGTGATAATTATAATTTTTTTTATAATAGTCGATGACGACCGCAGGTCGTAACACCATTAAAAAGCTGACAAAATTTACAACAAATTATATGCATAAACAATAAGAAACCAATTTTTTTAAGAAGTCATATCAGTTAAGTCGCTAGTTTTTTTTTTTTAATTTGAAAAACATTAACCCGGTTTTAAATACCTTAAAAAAAATTGGTTTTTCTATATTTATGCATATTAATTGTTGTAAATTTTGTCAGCTATTAATAAATATAAAAATAATAATTTTAAAAAAATTATTACTTATCCAAATTAAATAAATAACATATAATCAGAGTTCAGAGTCTAGCGCGCTTTACCGTTTTAAACAATTATTTATTAGTGAAAATTTTTTTAAAATTATTATTTTTATACCATTAAAATGGGTTAATGATTTTTTTTTTAATAAGAAATAAATAGAGTTAAATACGGACAATTAAGTTTTTAAATAGTTATTGTAAGTTAAAATATTTTTCTAAGTACATCCATTTCCTTTTTCTTAGCTAACTTCATAACTAATTAATAATTACCACACTGTTATTTTCATTTATGGTTTATTTTATTTTTTATTTAAAGTAATCAATGTTCGTAAAACGATTATATGATCAAAATTGTATCAGGATTGTTAACAGTTATTTTTCAAAAAATTTAATTATTTGTTTATTGATATGTTAATTAGATTCGTTATTTGTAAAATTCTTATTTTATATAATGAACTCGTCTATAAAGTAGCACGCCACTACGACCGAATTAGCCTTCCTGGGTTGTTGTGTTTTCTTGAGCTCTATGAGATAACTGACATCTTTTCTTTAAGAGAAACTTGTTAAACTCAGATCTATCGGCGGATTCAACGAATACATACTCATTCTCCAATGGCAAAAATATGTCCATCAACAGTCCAAGAGTCCATTACATAAGAAAAAACAGTTATTATTATTATTATTATTATTATTATTATTATTATTATTATTATTATTATTAGTGAGAAGTCCTGACTGGGATATACTAGTAATCTATGTAAAATATTAAAAATATCGGTACTTATACTCGTGAGACAGAGGAGAACTATACACATGTGATCGAGCGGTGCATAGGCGCATGATACAGTAATAGCGATAGGTCACGCTTTATTTATATTAATTAATAACTTGCTCAATTATTAATATGTATGAAATTTTAAAAATTTGGGAAAAACTTCTTGATATACCAACAAACAACTTTGTCACTGACAAGTATGTCAATTTTAAAATTTTCTCGATACATTTTACGTTTAAAGTTGGACAAACACGTTTCACGACCAGCATTAAACAATAAATAAATAAAATTAAACAATATAAATAAATTATTTTTTTTACAGTACCATTAGATTCGCCAAGGTGTATTGAATATACAGCCTAAATTTCAAATCAATAATAATCAAAACAAAATCACAGATTTATGTACCCCGAAATGCCTCAATTTTTTGTTTTTTTTTTTTTTTCTATCTGTAATAATCAAAAAACGTGAATTGAAAAAATATCTCAAAATTTTGGAGTATATAGAGCTGCATAGTTTGCTAGATAGAGGAAAAAAAAAAATGAGGCGGTTTTTATTATAATGATATTAACACGAAATTGCTATTACGAAAAAACGTCTCATTTTTTTTTTTTTCCTCTATCTAGCAAACTATGCAGCTCTATATACTCCAAAATTTTGAGATATTTTTTCAATTCACGTTTTTTGATTATTACAGATAGAAAAAAAAAAAAAAACAAAAAATTGAGGCATTTCGGGGTACATAAATCTGTGATTTTGTTTTGATTATTATTTCACTTATTTTGTTTAACCTGTTTAAATAATTATAATTCTCAGTTATTAATACCTTACGATGATTGGTATTCACAATTAAAATTGAAAAAAAAAAAAAATTGATAAATTCTAATTTTTTCACTATAAATTACTCTGGGTTTTCATTTACTACATCATTTACTTATGATAGTACCGTTGTTTTTTTTTTTTTTTTTTTGTTCACAATAAATCTATAGTTGTTCAGTAAAAATTGTATAAATATGAATTAGGTAAAAAAAAATACATCAATAATCATCAAATTCATGGCCCGAATTTATAAACAATTGATATTCTTTATTTTAAAATAAAGAAAAATCAAGCGGCAGGCAGTTCTCGTGTGACGGCTATGCTATACGGTGACATTTTCATTTTTTTGACTATATCTAATTGTTGGACGTAGTTGTGCACCAACACATGCCTCGATATGATATACACACATGTTGTATATGTATAATACGAAAAACTCGGGAGAAGGGATAGGCAAGGGGTTAGCGCAACGTATCCGAAGAAACGTGGACATTTCAGCTTGAAAATTTATTTTTTAGTAAGATTTGTTACCTGGCTTTTGTTGAGCTTTATAACTTTTTTACTACTTGTTGGAAAAATACAAGAGTAGGCTCATTGGAAAGATAGTCATTAATTTACATAATGAAACTATTTTTACTTTTTTTTTTTAACCAATATTTAGCAAGATATAAATTAAAATAAAACTGATGACGTCACGGACCACTGACTTAAAATACTTATACGGTAGTAAGTCTCGCGCTGGGGTAAAAATTGAGGCGAGACTCTACCGAGTCTCTTGATATATCAATTATTAAAAAAGATATAACGAGTTACATTTGAAAAAATAAGTATTTTTTGAAAAAAAAATTTTTTCGTTTTTTTTTTTTAACTTTTAAAATAATAATAATAACAAATAACTTATTTAGAAAAAAAAATAGGTAATTTCACTCTATATAACTATATATATATATATATATTTTTTTTTAAATAATAATGATTTTAAACAATTTTCCCCTGTACAACGTCGCAATATTTTAGGCTTGGAGCGTGTGGCCGGTTATTACATCCGTACTCTCAATTTCTAAATGCGTATTTTTAATTTATTACTGTATTTTTTATTTCGGAAGTTTCCCAATGGGTTGTAATCAGTTAGCCAACACTCGACTGGCTGACAAAAAATTCAATAAATTCAATTGATTGTAATAACTAGCCAACACCATTCATTCTTTTGTATAGCTGGCTCAAGTATAATTTTTTTTTTTTTATTTTATTTTTTTTTTTTCAACAATTTACATTTAACTACATGTATCGATAATAAAATTTCTTCCTTGGTTTTTATGTTATCATATTTTTATTATATCAAAAAATAAATTAATGGAAAAATAACAAGTTACATTACAAATTGACTACTTTTTCGAATACTTGACGTTTTTTTTGTACCAAATCCTTGTTTTTTGTTTTTTGTTAGATATCACATCTTTTTTCAAAGTTTTCTTTGGATCATACACAATTCATACATCATCAAGTTTAATATTTATTTATAATCATTTGACCGGTGTATCATTTGATGTTTATTATTTTGATAACACAATATATATCATATGTCAACTCAGCGATGCAGCCAACAGAATTAATCAAGAAAAAACAGAGAGAGAAAAAAAAAATATATCTTATGAATTATGATCCTATACCGTACTACCAACATAACGGGAGAAATCTGGAATTTCAGTCAAAAGATCACTACCGTTAATTCAATTGTTCAATTAAAAAAAAAATATGCTACTTAAAAATCTCATTTTTTTTTCTAAAAAAAAGCTCGACATCGATTTATGGGATCATTACAAAACCTCATATTTTTAAATTGATTCCATCATATTTTAATTGAATTTTAAAAAATTGGAAACGGAAGGGGTCAACTCGTGGTCGTGTATAATAAGGCACGGTAGTTACTCTTACTCACATATATATTTCCTTTCTCATACTTGACTCGAGGCAATACCGTGCTCTTTGATTTCAGTAGCATTTTTCAGAAATTGTTCTCCGTGTACTAATACGTCTGTTTTGATTATTTTGACTTTTCTCTGGTAATGCCTGAAACAGATCACTTAAAAATTTTCAATTATGACGTTACGATATTTAAAATAATATCAATAGTGAATAGATGATTTGTATCAGATATTTCATTAACATTGATTCATTACTTCAATGATTTCAGAGTTATTTTGTCACGGATTATGATCCAACAATTGAGGATTCTTATACAAAACAGTGTGTTATCGATGATATTCCAGCAAAACTTGACAGTAAATTTTCCATTTTTTATTTTTTCTTCCGAATACATTATTCTTTTTTGCTATTCACCAAACATAAATATTTTGAATATTTCAGTTTTAGATACTGCAGGCCAAGAAGAATTTTCAGCAATGCGAGAACAATATATGAGAAGTGGAGAAGGTTTTTTGTTGGTATTTTCAGTAACAGATCATTCATCTTTTGATGAAATTCAGAAGTTTCATAAACAAATATTACGCGTCAAGGATCGTGATGAGTTTCCTATGCTTATAGCGGGAAATAAGGCAGACTTAGATCATCAACGATCGGTAAATATTTATTCAACACCATTGACTAATATCAATTAGTTAAAAAAATGTAAAACTATGATTTTATGATTTAGGTACCTGTTGAAGAAGTACAAAATCTTGCCCGCCTTTTAAAAACTCCTTACATTGAGTGCAGTGCTAAATTGAGAATGAATGTGGACCAGGCGTTCCATGAACTCGTTCGAATTGTCCGTAAATTTCAACTGTCAGAAAGGCCTCCATTGAAGTCAAATCATAAAAAAAAAAATAAAAAATGCTGTATGCTTTAATTAAAATTTAGTTAAAGACAAAACAATTTTTCTAATGTAATAAATTTTATTCAACAGAAAAATTGAAAGTATCACCAAATAAATTGAATACACTGAGAATCAACAAATGACTAAAAAATAATACTGCTAATATTGTCTAAATAAAAGATTACGCTTTTTTAAATAATTCAAAAATTGTGTCTCCTATGAATAATGAAGATAATTATAGGCTGTAAGACCTGAATGAAAATAATTGTTTTTGCGTTTTGTATGAACCACATTAGCGATAAAAAAAAAAAATATAACTATTTTTGCATTTCTAAACTTGAAATTTCTATAATTATAAAAATATACATAATAAAAGATTTGTAATTTGAAGATTTGAAATTTTTTAAATAATAGTATTCTTGGAAAAAATTTTTATTTTCAACCGTTTGTACTAATGGCTCAGCTAATGTAAATTTTTTTGAATGTTAAATACAATTTACAAATATAAAAACAAATAAAATTACACAAATGTATACAATTTCTAAAATTGGAATTGATCTAATGATCTAACAAAAAACAAGTATTTTGTACAAAAAAGTGCGTCAAGTACTCGAAATTATAATGTAACTTGTTTTGTCATTAATATTATTATATACAAAAAAATATGATACCCTAAAAAGCAACAAAGAAAATTTATTTTTGACATATGTAATTGAATCGAAATTATTAAAAAAAAAATTATACTTGACCCCGCGTAGTTTTTTCTAAATTTTAAGCCAACATTATTCAATCTTATGTATAGCGGGGTCAAGTATAATTTTTTGATGTGTAAACATCTTTCGGCGCGGGTCCGAGATTTAGTTGTATGGAGTAAAAGGCAAAAGTCAAAAAAAGAGCGTCATATCCGTTTTCGCCGTCCTTTTCTAATAATATTACCATTACTTTTTAATATATTTACATTGCGCCGTCGGTAATTGTTACCATCAAGCGTTCTGTAGTATAAATGTAGATAATGTCGCTTCTAGTAAATCAAATGCTTGAGGGGATAAATAATAATATATCTAGCTATATTATATATTATCTTGTAAAAAAAATACTAACATTGTATATTTATTATTTATATAATAATTTTTTTTAATAGACAAACGGTTACGGGATTTATTGTTTGAACAATTATTTATCTATAGATTATAATCACAACTGTATATTCCTAGCCATTGAATTAAATTCAATGAATTTTTTAAAATACATTTTGAAGAAATATAGTTAATAATTATTTAATGAACAAATGACTAATAGAGAAGATAGAGTTGCTGAAAGACAAGTACTCGTAGAATTATTATTTAAAAAATAATTCAATAAATTACATTTGTTTTTCTGGACATTTGCATTTGATAAATACATTTAAGATTGCATGAATGATTTTCTTTGATGAACAATATTTAATTAGCTTCGGAAAGAAGTGCAAATGAAAAAATGACGATAACTTGTTTAATTAATGTTCGAAAAATTGGTAGATCAATCGCATCTTCTTCCTTGCCATTTGTTTTTGCAAAATCCACTTAAGGTTGTTTTCGGAGATCTGAAATCGCACCAGATTTTTTTTGTTTTGGTCTTATTTTTTTAATGAAATAATTATCTACATTGTCAATTTTTTTAAATTTTTTCTTGTGTGTTTTTTTTGAGATATTTACTGTCAAAGTTGACAACTTTAACACACGAGGTATATGTTACCTCATATTTTTATGTATTTTTATTAATAACTTTTTTAAAACGCACCAGAAAACGTTCAAATTTTAACAGTTTATAGTCCTAAGAACGACAAATTTTTTGATATAATTTTTTTTCATTTCGTCTGTTTCGTTTAATAATTATTCAAGTTTGAAAAACAGTAATTTATTGTTTTTCATGGTTTGCGCGCGTGGGGGACTCATAGTTCGGCATCACTGTTTGTCTCTCCTTCGTTGTTTTTCTCTGGCGGAAAGAGGAATCAACACACAGATACGGACATACACAAACATACAATAGGATTTTTTTTATAGTGTGAAATAGCAGTGTTTCACGATGTAAATTTTGAGTACTAGCATAGTATTATATACACTAATACTACAGTAGTCAATATTTCAATCAGTAGCAGCACAAAAATCTTGGGGACCCGGACATAAAATATAACGTTACGGTATATAGCGTTTCAAGCACAAATATTCATTCTACCTTGGTTTTGGGAAACAACCTTAAGGCTGAATGTCAAAATATTAAAGAAAAATTCCCTCTCACAGATTTTGATCAAAGTGGGCTCATTTTTTAAGTGAAATAAAGATCTATTTTATCAATTTTTTTTTGTAATTTTCTATCACGTTTTAACTGAGATAATTAGTGTCAAAGTTGACAACAATTTAGCTTTTTAACACACAAGCATAGGGAGTACCGGAACGTTTTCCCTTCTATTGAAAAAACGCTCTCACAGAAAATCTTTATTTTACTACAGCTTATACTTCTTTAAATTACGAAAATTATAAAAAAAAAATTATCAATTTCTATCACGAATTGTAAATGTTATTAATTAAATCATACAAAAATTATCACTCATCGGTTGTCGAACATGGCGCACGAAATGTAAACATGGCAACAGTGATCTTTCTTCTCTATTTTTTTTGGTCTGTTTCATTTATTGCAACCACACACACACACTTACCAGTCCAAGTAGTTTATATGCGAATATGTCTGTATAGGTATATTTGAATAATTGATAATTAAAATGGTATTTCTAAATATTAATAAAATATATTTTATGTTATATTTCTATAGTTTTTAATATATATATATTTATTATTCGTATTGGTAAAAAAATTATTGATTATATCAATTTTTTTGGTTTTAATCATTTAGGTTTATTAATATTATTACTATCAGAAGTACAGTCTTGCACTTATCACTTATCATAACATTTGAAAAATATTGAATAAAATTTTACGGCGTTTCACGATCAAAAATTTTATTTCTAAAGTGGCATTAGTGTTCGTAAATACAGGCCGCCCACACTCATACAACTAAAAACGCGACAGTAAAGTATAAAAATCTATGACAATGGAGGGTGCTCATTTTTTTTCTAAACTATGGGTGTAAGGGTGCCCTTTTGAACCCAAAGAGTCGTCCTACCTTGGAATTGACATTCAGCCTTAAGTTTACATAAATTACTTTTTTGAAGAACAAATGACTAACAGAAAATATGGAGTTGCAAAAAAGAAAAGTACGCTTGTATAAATATTATTCAAAAAATTGTTTAATCAATTGTATCTTTGGCCATTTGTTTATGATAAATAATCAAATAAATTATCTAAATCGATTATTTAAATAAACACTTAGCTAAGGAAGAAGGATGAAAATAAAAAAAAGACATCTAACTGTAGAATTAATTAAAAAAAATTTATTTAAACAACTGAATTTATCTTTCTATAATCATTTATTTATTAGAAATGCATTAAAAATTACATAGAATAATTTTTTATATAAACAAATGGCTACAGAAGAAGATGCAGAATGCAATAAAGAATAGACAATTACTTTTACAACTACTGTTTAAGAAATTATTCGATCAATTGCATTCGTCTTCCTAAAGTCATTTGTTGATTTTGAATATATTAAAAATTATTTAAATTAATCATTTGAATTAATTAACAGCTACGACATATGATGCAAATAGAAAAAAAAACAATTGACTATAAAAATATTCTTTACAAATTTATTTTAAAAAATACATCTGTTTTTCTAGCTGTTTGTTCTTGTGAAATGCATTCAAAATTACCCAAAGTAATTAATTTAATGAACAAATACTTGAAAAATAATTATTTAAAAATTTATTTATGCAATTACATCTATCTTTCTGGCTCATTAATATTTAAAAATAAATCCTCAATAAATAATTAATAATTCTTAAATCAACGATTGGCTATGGAAGAATATGTAATTTCAAAAATAGACTATTATTTATGCAATTACTCTTTAATAAATTATACATTCAATGGAATTTTTTGTTTTAGTTAATTTTTGCCGAATAAATTTATCTAAAATTACATGAATAATTTTTTTAAATAAACAAATAGTTCCGAAAGAAGATATAATTAGAAAGAAGACAATCACTTGTTTAGTTATTGTTTAAAAACTTATTTATTTAAGTACAACTACCGGTGGACCTCAAATTTAATGAACTTTGAATAAACAATCAATAATTTTTGAATGAACAAATGACTAAGGGAGAAAATGGATTTGTGAAAAAAAACAAGTATTTGCCTAAATATTGTTCGAAAATTATATAATTATAGTAATAATATATTTGTTCCTAAAAAATTCAGTACAGAAGAAAATGTAAAAAAAAAAATAAACTATTATTGGTACAATTACTCTTTAAAAAATTATTTAAACAACTGCATCTATCTTCCTAGCTATTTGTTATAATTATAAATGAATTTAAATTTTCATAAAGTCATTTTTTGTATTAACAAATAGTTACGAAAAACGTTGGAAATTAAAAAAATACAATTACTAGTAAAATAACTCTTTAACGAATTATTTGAATAACTGCATCTTTCTTCCTATCCATTTGTTCTTAAGAAATGCATTTGATTGTTGTATAATAGTTATTAATTAGTTAATATTATCAATAAATATTAATTCATAATATTAAAAATATCAATTAGTATTATTAATAAATAATATGTGGTTAAGAAAAAGGATGTACTCAAAAAAAGAAAATTTAATAAACGATTATTGATGGGATATATATTTTTTTTGAGTACATCCGTTTCCTTAGCTACATCTTTTTCTTAGTTATTTGTCCGTTAGACAATTATGTTCAGGAATTAATATAATATTATTATTATAATAACTAATAATAATTGTTATTAATGAATAATAATTAATAATATTATCTTGTTATATATAACAAAAAATTTCTAAATTTCGAAACCGGAAGCAGAGTATTAAAAAACAATACTTTACAGTTTGTTTCTTTCGTTTCTTCCTTGCGATAATAAGTATTTAAATAATATAAATATATGTTAGGTTGCCACGCACTTTATCTATAGCTCCAAAAAAAAAAAACAAATTCTTTGGATAGAACATTTAAAAAAAAGCAGTTTGGAAAAATTGAAAGAGTTAGAATAAGTTTACGTGTTTATCGACTGTGGCATCACACCATATTGGCATTTAAAAAAAAAAAGAAGAAAATAGAAAAAATTGACATTTTGTGGATTTTGGACTTAAGGCCTTAACCATTATAAAAATTTCATTAAGTCCAAATATTTTAAAATATTTTTTTTTTTCAATTTTTTAAAAAAGTGCCACCTTGAACAGATCGAGATATATTACATTTTTAAAACTATATTTGCGCCAAAGATGTTTACACATAATTAACCCGCGAGTCTAGAATGGCTCACAAATTTTTTTTTTATTATTATTTCTTTTTTTTAATAATTTCGATTCAACTACATGTGTCGAAAATAAATTTTCTTTGTTGCTTTTTAGGGTATCATATTTTTAATTGACTACTATTTTGAATACTTGACGTTTTTTGTTTTTGTTAGATGTTACATCTTTTTTTAAAGTTTTTTTTTGTATCATACAGAATTCATATATCATTAAGTTTTTATACATTCTAAGTAAATGTTAAATTAATAACATTAATGAATAATAGTAAATAAATAATCAATTTAATAATAATTAAAAAATAACAACGCATGGAATGACATATGACGTTATTAAGGGATTTGGACAATTTTTTCCCGAATATGAGAATGAGATGAAATTTATACAGTACATTCTTGAAATACTAATACATTTTCTGTAATTTTTTGGTAATTGTTTGGAAGCTTGTTATTTTTTTATTGATTTTTAAAGTTGACAACTTTTAACATGGGCTCTTATAGAGAATACGATTTTGTCAAAAAAAAAAGTCCATGAAAATACAACATCTCTGATCGACAATATGACATCGCGACAAAAAACTCTTTTGGGTTATAAAAAAGACAAAACAAAACATATGAAAAAAAAATTAAAGAGGTTTGGAGCTTCGTTTTTTTTAAATTATTAATTGAAGTATGAAAAAATTCATTTATTTTACTATCTTTCATGGCTTATGCTGATAGGTCCTATACACTTGGCAACACGAGATATTCCGCCATCTTGTGGCGCGCAAGTTTGAAAGTATCAATGTTAACTTGTTAAAGGCATATTATTTGACTTACATGAAATAACTCTGTAAATAAATTAATTGTGTGTAATTAATTATTGATTACTTTAAATATAAAAAAAATTAATGCATTTAGTTACAACAATTAAATTAAAAAAAATTAAAATAACAAAATATTAGAAAGGATGGGAATAATGCTTTTGACAGATACAGTATACACACTGTATATACATTAATATCGAAAACCAATTAATGTATGTATGTGTGTGTAAGCTGCGCATTAAAAATAAGAAATAAATATACAATGCGCTGAACCACGCTGTACGCTAAATTCGCTATGACAGCTACTAGCCTCGCGCGAATTGGCTGACATATTCGAGGCGAGTTACTCCTCCTGTATCTCTAGTCTTCTTGATTGCAGCAAAGTCTTTGCCTAATGGTGTGATGTGAAAACGTTTTTACTTGATAGTATATGATCCAGGAAAGATCCATTTTAAATGAAGAATTTTTAAAAAATAGTCCCATTTTTTTAAAAAAATTTTTACAAATTCGACCTTCACAATTTCGAAAAAATTCGAACCACCCCGGGAAGGGGTGAAAAAGAATAAATAAATTAAAAATTGTTGATTTTGAGCTTCCTTTTTAAAATAGAAAAAAAAGTTTAAAATAAAAATTGTAAATTAAATTTTTTTAAGGGGGGTACTTTAAATGAATTTTTTTGTTTAAACTAATAGTTAGGGAGCCCATCGTGCTTTTACTTACCTCATCGCATCACGAGCTGAAATAGGTTAATTCGACTTGTCTTGGCGAGTACAATAAGCAGTTTCAGTGGCCGACCAGTTGGGTGGAAAGACAAGTGGCGGCCAACGGTCAAAGTGGGTGTATGAGGTAAGTAAATTTACCTCATCGCATCACGCATGGAAATAGACCCGATCGATTGGTATTGATGTCCTGAATACGAAAATAACAATGGCCGACCATTTAGGTGGAAAATTTTTGATGGCCGACAAAAAAACTTTTTTTTTTTAAATTTCGAAGTTTTTTGGTCGGCCATCAAAAATTTTCCACCTAAATGGTCGGCCATTGTTATTTTTATATTCAGGGAATCAATACCAATCGATTGGACCTATTTCAAATCGTGATGCGATGAGGTAAGTTTAGTTTGACCGCTGGCCGCCACTTGTCTTTCCACCCAAATGGTCGGCCATTGTTATTTTCGTATTCAGGGCATCAATACCAATCGATCGGGCCTATTTCCACGCGTGATGCGATGAGGTAAATTTAAAAAAAAATTCGTTCATAATTGATATCATAATTGATAAAAAATTGAAACATTTCTATTAATTGAATTTCACTTGAAAAGTTTCTGAAAATAAATAGTAGTAGTATTCAATATTGCATTTCTCATCCTCACATAAGTTAATATCAAATTTTTAAATAAAACTTTAATGGTAGATTCAACTTCAATAATTTTTTTTCGATGTATACAGTTGTTTTGAAACACAACCAAGATAAAAAACGAATACAACGTTTTCTCATCATCTATTATTAATTATTGAAGCAAACATTTAGAGAAAAAAATTTCCTATCAATGCATATCGTTGTTTTAAAACTCTATTATATATATATATTATATCTATAGTACATGTACCGTTCCTAGTATAGTATTAAATATTGCATCATAAAGAGACTTTATTTTAATTCATTGTAGTATTTAATATCGCAGCATAGTCTTTGCCTAAAGGCCTGTGTCGATTAGCATAGTTTTTCAACAAAGTTCTATGCCATAGCACTTTGGTCACTATATATCACCAAAAACTCACTAAAAAATGGCCGCTGAGGTCTATGCTGGAAAAATGCTGCGTGCAGCATTTTGAGCATAGTTCTGCTAACTTCACACTCGTTTTTTTAGATGCAGCAAAAGTGCTAAAATTCTATGTTTTTTATCTTTCAAGCATAATAAACGGCTTTAAAAAAAAATCGATCCTTCAGATTTTGCATTTTTTAATGTGTTTTTCAATTATCTAAAACTTGACGACAACTAAATAATTTTAAAAAATGTTCCCTGGATGGTAGAACACCATAAGTAGAAAAATCTTATGTTTTTTACCTTTCAAGATATTAAAAAGGTTAAAACAAAATTAGATCCTCTATGTTTTTATGTTTTTTTAATGTAATTTTGAATTATCTACAACTTGACCGTAAAAAAAAATTTTTAAAAAGGTTCCCTCTACGCTAGAACATTGTGTGTTATAGGGTATAAAAAATATTTTTATAAATTTTTTTTTCACGGTCAAGTATTAGATAATTAATAATCACATTGAGGAAATGAAAAAACCAAAGGGATCTAATTTTTTCAAAACCTTTTACTATGCTTGAAGGATAAAAAAGATAAGATTTTCGTACTTATGGTGGCCTAGCGTACAGGGAACATTTTTTTAAATTATTCAATTAACGTCATGTTATAGATAATAAAAAAACACATTGAAAAAATGCAAAATCTAAAGGGATCCAATTTTTTTAAAGCCGTTTACTATGGTTGAAAGATAAAAATATAAGATTTTAGCACTTATGATGTTCTAGCATCCAGGGAACATTTTTAAAAAATATTTAATTACGTTAAAGTTTTAGAGAATTGAAAAATACATTAAAAAATATAAAAAATGAGATGTTTTTTAAATATTATTTAATTGTCGTCATGTTATAGATAATAAAAAAATACATTGAAAAAAAGCAAAAACTAAGGGAATTTAATTTTTTTAAAACTTTACTATAGTTGAAATAGTGCCCGTCGTCATTTCCTACCAAGGTAGCATAGTTTTCGACCAAATTTCTATTCCATAGTTCGATTATTACTAAAAATCACTAGATTATTGCCAGTTTTCACTGAGAAATTCAGTTTTTCCTGGAATTAGACAGCACCTTGAATTTAACCGAGAAATGCCAGCCACATTTGTGAAAAAAATTCAACTATCTACTCACCAACGACAAACATCTACTCATTCACAATCATCCATTCTCCAACGACAACCATCTACTCACCAACAACAAACATCCGTTCACCAACGATAAACATCTACTCATTCACAATCATCCACTCACCAACAACAAACATCATCAAGATCATCAGCGTACAGAAAAAAATGCACTCAAAAAAATACGATTTATTCTTTATTTGTTGAATTAATAAACTATTTTTTATGAACAAATAGCTATAAAGAAAAAATGCAGAGTCAAGGAAAAGACAATTTATTTTTTTTTTTTTGTAAATAAATAAATGCCTTTAAAATATTCTTTAATAAACGAATAGCTGAAGAAAGAAATGCATGAACAGACAGACAATTTATTAAAATGAGTTTAATTTATTTATTTAAAAAAAATAAAAAGTAAATGGTCTTTCTTGTAGTATAATAAAAGCGTAAGTATTGGAAGGTTTCTGAGCTGCTAATGAATATAGAAAAACACTTTATAAATAATCCCTTGTTAAATAAACGAACAAAAATTTCACAAACGCCGGAAGAACTTATAAATATATTTTTTGGTTGAAATAACTCAAAAATAATAAAAACAATGGTGTCTTAACATAAAATAATTATCAATGATGTTTATTTATTCATTTTTGTAAATTTTTTTTGTTCTGGATTTGCTCTTGATTTGCTAATAATAATCATAATAATAAAAATAATAATAATAAACACATACTATGATTTATTTAATATATAACAATATTCAACGCTCTTATAATCATAATATATTCGCAATATTCAAAAATTTTTATCCTCAATCAATTTAATTGAATAAAATAATCAAAAAGTTTTATCAGTTTTCCGGCGATTACTAAACTTCATAGCTCAGAAACCAAATACTGAATGAATCACTATTCCAAGTGTCACCGGCTTTATTAAATTAACGAAGTATCATCAACATTATAAATATAATTAGTATTCAGGGTATTTTTTTAACGTTCTAAAATTTTATTATAAAACCATATTGACCTAAGATCATCGTGATTAAATTGTTTTTTTTTTTTAGGGAATTTTAATTTCCTATTGTTTTTGCTTTTCTTCTAAGCAAAATAATTGACAGGCATTTATTTATTAAAAAAAATAAAGAATAAATATAGCTAAAGAAAAGGATGGAGTAAAGGAAAAGGATGTACTCAAAAAAAATGTATATCTTATGAATAATTGTTTATGAATTGTCTTTTTGAGTACATCCTTTTTCTTAGCTGCCTCTAGGTTAACCAAAGAGCAAATGGCATAGAAAAAATATGTAGCTAAAGAAAAGGATGTACTCAGAAATGACAATCCATTAAACAATTATTATAATGGGATATATATTTTTTTTGAGTACATCCTTTTCCTTAGCTATTTGTTTTCTAGTTTTCCAATAAAGAAATACCTGAATATAATTGTTAATTGAACAAATAGCTAAAGAATAAGATGTAGCTAAGGAAAAAGAAGTACTTAAAAAAAGCCAATTCATGAAACAATTATTCATAAGACATATATTTTTTTTGAGTACATCCCTTTCCTCAGCTATTCGCTCTTTAGTTTTTTATTATATTTGATCTTTATTTTTTTGAATGACCAAATAGCTAAGGAATAAAATGTAGCATACAAAAAGGATGCACTCAAAAAAATTATCTATCCCAGCAATAATTGTTCAATGTCTTTTTTTGAGCAAATCCTTTTTTTTAGCTACATCTTATTCCGTAGCTATTTGTTCATTTCATGTATTGAAAAATCAAAGAGCAAACAGCTAAGGAAAAGAATGTTCTCAAAAAGAATATATATCCCAGCAATAATTATTCAGTTAATTTGCTGAACAATTTAAAGACAATTTATCAAAAAATTATTTCTGTTAAAAATATTTTTATTACCAGAAAAAATTACCAGAAAATAAATGGTAAATTTCTAGTAACAATTTTCAGATAATAAATGGTAAATTTTTAGTAGTGTTTACCAGTAATTTACCGATAATTTTCCAGTAATATATTACTGGTTACGCTTGGTTACCTGGAGATTATAATATATGAAGAATAGAGACCAGTTGAATCATGTACATTATTTATTAACAAAAATAAAGAATAAATATAGCTAAAAAAAAGGATAGAGCAAAGGAAAAGGATGTACTTAAAAAAAATATATATTTTATGAATAATTGTTTAATGAATTGTCTTTTCGAGTACATCCTTTTCCTTGGTCTATGTACATTGGCGATGGGACAATATACGTCGTAAAACAAGCATGTGTAAATGTGGCTATAGAGGCGCTGGCCTCGTATCGGCTAACCAAAACCAGCCAATCAGGGGTCACACTAATAAAAAATATTAAACTATAAAAATTTCTTGGTTTATGTGTTGTGAGCGTTTTTTTTTTTTTGTAACGTTTTAATGTTAAAAAATAGTTTATGTATCCAATATTTTGGAGTAGTTTTTTTGACAGATGAAATGGTTATGTTTTGCTCAAATAAACTTGTGCATTAATAATTTAGATTAAATACATGTGTGCATGTGTGAGTGGTTCGAGGTCGACATCAGCGCTAAAACGGCATGTTTATGATACCTCCTTTTATAGAGAAGTGTACGACGTTTTTGGACCCATTTGCCTAACCCCCCCACTCCATAGAGTTGACTGTCCTGGTCTCTAGTCTTCATATTATAATATTTTCATATGTATAATAATAAAGGTAAAATCACTATTGATATATTCTTGGGAATTGACACACTGAGAAAATTATTTGATAAAAAAAAGGAAGAACTATTCTTGATGGTAGAAATGAGTTTCTTGGCAAGAACCTTTTTGACAGAAGAAATATTTTTTTCTTATTAGTACAAATTATTCTGCATCTGTAGCAATTTTTTCTCTTAAGTTGTTGATATAAAAAA
>WSYQ01001639.1:0-14701 GCA_011426435.1 Lysiphlebus fabarum
TTATTAAAAAAAACATCCAAATTATCAATAATAAAGTGTCTTATAATTTTTAAACAATTAAAAACAATGAAAAATGAATGAATTAGATAGCTCTCAATTCGGTGTCGAAACGCGGTCGAAAGCCGGTCGAAAGCCTGTCGAAAGCCGGTCGAAACGGTGTCGAGACAGTGTCAACGCGCATACTGTATATTTAAAGTGGAAAATTTTTTTTTTTTATATTGTTTATTGTTGAGACGTTTTTAAATACTGATTTATTTTGTTTTTTTTTACTTATTTGTTATTAACAATTGAATTAAAAATTATTAAAAAAAAAAAAAAAATTTTTTTTTTTTTTATTTAAACAAATTGTTTATATTTTTTTAATTAATTTTATTAAAAAAAACATCCAAATTATCAATAATAAAGTGTCTTATAATTTTGAAACAATTAAAAACAATGAAAAATGAATGATTTAGATAGCTCTCAATTCGGTGTCGAAACGCGGTCGAAAGCCGGTCGAAACGGTGTCGAGACAGTGTCAACGCGCATACTGTATATTCAAAGTTGAAAATTTTTTTTTTTATTATTTAAACAAATTGTTTATGTTTTTTTTATTAATTTTATTAAAAAAAACATCCAAATTATCAATAATAAAGTGTCTTATAATTTTTAAACAATTATATTTTCGACCGGAGTAGATATACGAATCGTCTGAACCTAACCTCTTTATCATGTATTATTTCAACTCTTTTTTATTATTATGAAATATATAAAAGTCCAGATTTTGTCAGTTTAAATTGTTGTTATTTTAATATTCCATTTATTTTTCATTTTTCTAACTCATTTCTCTTATTCGGCGCTTGAGAATTACGTTTTATATATGCTGTCGAATTGCTCTCAAATCGCTGTCGACTGAGCGCAACATTGGAGTGTCGAGACACGATCGAATAGGTGTCGACGCATCCGCTAGGGTACTTTAAACATCTCTGTTCTACATGTTTATAACCCCAAGGCAAAGTATCCGTTTCACCAATTATTAACGCACGTTATCATCTTCCCAACTTTATGAGCTATTTTGTCAGTTGTTATTGTTGTTACTTCATGTTTATATGATCTTATAATATTTTGTTTCTTCTTCAAAATAACGTGATCAATAAGACAATTTTTATAATCATTTAAAGTAATTTGTCTAACAGTAGATCTTTTAACACTTTTTGCTCTCATGTGTATGCGTTTCTTATCAGAATTTTTTTCATCTTCTATTATATAAGAATATAATTTACTTCTTAAACCAATAAATTCTTTTATTATCTTTCCATTGTTCTCATCTTTCATAATACCAATAACTTTTTTGTTTTTCAATGGAATTCCATACCGATTATTTTTAGGATAATCAGATGTGTCAAATTTATCACGATTATCACATATTAAATCATATGGATTATTACTAAATATATGATAAACAGCAGAATCAGTATCACTATATAAATACTTGACTTTATCTCCATATTTTGGTTTTATAAAGTTATAATGAAAATCATACATGTATGTCTTTGAAATTTCTAATATAGAAAATCCAAGATAAATTGGTTCATCAAAAACTATTCTTGTTGGTTTCATTTCAATAATTACAAGATCATCAATAATTAAGTGGCTATGAAAGTTTGGTTTTGATATATAGAATCTTGCTCCACCTTTCCCACTATATTTATTTATTAGTTTTATTGATTTACGAGTTCTCACAGACTCTAATGTTTTACCATAAATTGAATTTATGAATAATTTTCTAAGATCTTTTTCGAATGCACTGCGAGGTTGTTTTCTTAATTCAGTATTAAGATCAATATAAGGTTTGAGCCATAGACTTTGATTAAATTTTAAAACACGATGAACTTTAGTAATTATAACTCCTAAAGAAGTATACTGTTTCAAATTTCTATAATGAACGACATAATTTTTTTTATTATCTAATGTTGTTAATAATTTTGGTGTTTTACTGGTTCCGAGAGGTGGTTTTTCACGTACTGGTGCTAACGGAAAATCTTTATGATAATAATGTAAATGTGCCGGATAATCTGAATCAACTTCACGAATATATCTACATTTTAAATTATCATCAATTGAATTTAATATTGATATATCAAAGTTATCAATCTATTCAAATTTACAAGTTGGAGGGCATTCCTGCATCGCAGCTCCATACATATTATTAAAATCAAAGTACATTACAAATGACTCTCCTTCGTCTGGATTATATTCATTTCCCATACATCGATTATTAGCTTTTCCATATCGATTTGACAATTGTGATAAACACCTCTTATGTCTTGCTCAATAAACAACATCATTCCAGGATCCGTTAATAATTCTAATTCAATTTGAGTATATCTTAACATTGCACTAAAACTAAGTCCAGGTAATGTATAATATTGCGCTGGATCTAGCTTATAAGTTTTCGAACAATCATCTCTAAAACTTTCAAAAACATCAGCTCTAAGTGCTACATCTGTATGTAAGTATAAATCAGAAGATTCACCAAGTGTTTTTATATTAAACTTTTTCTAAACGTTTTGCGCATGCTCATATGCTTCATCTGAAATATTTTCTTCATTTAATAGTGAATAAAATTGATTTTTTAATAGAAGTGCTGTATCATTAAATTTTTCCCATTCATCGAGATAATCATATGGAAAAACTCCTTTTTTAGTCATTAATTCAAATTCATCATTGCTTACACAAAAACTTTTTGTTATATATTTTTTTAATCATTATCTAAATTATTTGATAATGAATCTATTAAACTTGCCATAAATCTATATGAGTTTATAAATCTAAACTTAATTCTTGTACCTTTTACATGCTTTGTAAATGAAATGTATCTTTCTTTATTGATTCTAAGATTATCAATTTTACCTGGGAACCAAGAAGACTAGAGACCAAGAGAATAAACTTTAGTGGAGGGGGTGTCCTAGAATACGGCGGCTATGTAGAGTGCGCTACTTTTACTCCTGAACGGCGCACTACGTAAAGCGCAGTTTTTTATCCCTGTACACCTCAGCCCACCGGCCCTACCCGGGAAAAACGGTTTGTATACAACCATATACAACCATATACAACTATATACAACCATATATGATTGTATACAAACTCATACAGTTGTATATCGCCATTTTCTGTATACAAATTTATAAAGATGTATACAATTGTATACAACCATATATGGAATTTATAGATCAAAATTCAAAAATGGTTGTATACAAGTTTAGATTGTTGTATACAAGTTTAGGTAGCTATATATATACAAAAAAAAATTTACAAAAAAAAAAATAAAATTTACCTTTTGGAAGGTAAAATTTACTTTTTTTTAGCGTTAACGATAAATCACTCCTGCAAGATGTGAAATTTACTTTTTCCAGGGTAAATGAATAGTCTTAATTAATAAAAAAAAAAAGAAGTTTTTATTGTTTAGTTTTTTTATAATTATTATCAATTGCTTATTATTTATTATATCATCGACTTATGCGTGAACCTAACTTTTGTATTTTTTTTTTCAACTTGCCCGGACGCTGATTCGAACCCACGACCCCGAATTCCTAACCGATTCTAAACCTATGCCTTAACCAACTTAACCACAGACGCGTTATATTCAAAGCGAGTGTTTTTATCTAGTTGTACAAACGAAGTCATTTTTGTATTTTTTTAAATTTGACATTAATTAGATTTTTATAAATAAACTCATGTAAATAGATTGAATTAAAAAACTTTATTGCGTTTATTTATAAAACAAAATTATTTTGACATTTGTTATGTTATATTGTAAGTCCCTGGATATACGCCCTTCATCCATTATATCAAAGGTTGTTACGCCCTTTTTCCTTTTTTTTTTTTATGTCTTAAAATTGAATAAAAAATCAAAAAATTAATAAATTTGGACTTACGCCTTTTTTCCTTTATTAAAACGGAAATTCCCAAAAATGGCACTTACGCCCTTCATCCTTTAATGCGATATAAATATATACAGTTGTATATGTCCATATAAGTTTGTATACAACCATATTATTGTATACAAGATTAATAAACTAAGCTACCAAGTTGTATGGTTGTATATGGTTGTATATGATTGTATATAGTTGTATATGATTGTATATGGTTATATATGGTTGTATATGGTTGTATATGGTTGTATACAAACCGTTTTTCCCGGGTATACTCGAGTCGTCAGTAAATAAACGTCAAAATCTCATTGTGATTGTTATTTAAATTGCAATAAACTAATCCTTATTGCTGTATGAAAAATTCAACTTTGTAATTATTTTTTAAACAATTCTTGAAGGCAAAAGTGGTATTGTTATTAGTTATTATGGTGATGCAAATAACACATCGACAATATCAATACTCATTCATCCAGACATCAGCATAAAAGTAATTTAAATTTTTTATTTTTCATATTTTAAACTTGTTATATTTTTCATTGTACTATTATTTTCAGATAAAAATTAAAAATAAATTATGTAACAACTTTGATGGCATTGATAAAGTAAGGTCTCTTTCGCCATCCACTATCTCGTTGCTGCAGCTAAAAATTTATTATAGTGTATAAAAACAAAGAAAAAAACATTTGAAAAATTAATTACTTACTTTAAATCATCTCCAGAGTGGTCCTCGTAACTTCCTTAAATTCTTGTAGTCCCTGGCGGAAATGGTGAGAGCGAAGCCAGAGCAGAACAATATCGCTTTTGTCACCTGGGCGATAGCAAAACCAGAGTAAAGCCAGAGATAATAAATATCGAAAATTAATTATACCAAACGTGAATTTTGGCTGTCTATGAATATATTCTTTAAGATGAATTGTTATTTTACCTCTTGGTAGCAAAAACATTAATTTAAACACATAAAAATAGTTAAAACAATTAATAATAAAGTTGGCAAATTTTGACGTTTTGAGGTTGACTTAAATCGGCTAGGCACAAAAGTCCCTAGCGTAAAGCAATAGTAAATCCAGACCTTTTCCAGAGTAAAACCAGACTTGTAAAAATGCCAATAATTAATAACATTATCAATAATTATTAATAAACAATAATAAATTAACATGTTTTATTGAATTTTAGAGATTTTTTAATTGTTTAAATTAATTTTTTGTAAAAAAAAAAAAAAAAAACACATCAATCTCTGGCGATACAAAAGCCAGAGCAAAGCCAGAGCAAATCCAGAGTGAATCCAGACCAAAGCCAGAGCAAAGCCAGAGCAAATCCAGAGTTGTAAAAATGGCATTTATTTATAACAATAGTAATAATTATCAATAAACAATAATAAATTAACATGTTTTATTGAATTTTAGAGACTTTTTTATTGTTTAAATTAATTTTTTGTAAAAAAAAAAAAAAAACACATCAATCTCTGGCGATACAAAAGCCAGAGAAAAGCCAGAGTAAAGCCAGAGTAAAACCAGACCAAAGCCAGAGCAAAGCCAGAGCAAATCCAGAGTTGTAAAAATGGCATTTATTTATAACAATAGTAATAATTATTAATAAACAATAATAAATTAATATATTTTATTGAATTTTAGAGATTTTTTAATTGTTTAAATTAATTTTTTGTAAAAAAAAAAAAAAAAAACACATCAATCTCTGGCGATACAAAAAATTAATTTAAACAATTAAAAAAGTCTCTAAAATTCAATAAAACATGTTAATTTATTATTGTTTATTGATAATTATTACTATTGTTATAAATAAATGCCATTTTTACAACTCTGGATTTGCTCTGGCTTTGCTCTGGCTTTGGTCTGGATTCACTCTGGATTTGCTCTGGCTTTGCTCTGGCTTTTGTATCGCCAGAGATTGATGTGTTTTTTTTTTTTTTTTTACAAAAAATTAATTTAAACAATTAAAAAATCTCTAAAATTCAATAAAATATATTAATTTATTATTGTTTATTAATAATTATTACTATTGTTATAAATAAATGCCATTTTTACAACTCTGGATTTGCTCTGGCTTTGCTCTGGCTTTGGTCTGGATTCACTCTGGATTTGCTCTGGCTTTGCTCTGGCTTTTGTATCGCCAGAGATTGATGTGTTTTTTTTTTTTTTTTTTACAAAAAATTAATTTAAACAATTAAAAAAGTCTCTAAAATTCAATAAAACATGTTAATTTATTATTGTTTATTGATAATTATTACTATTGTTATAAATAAATGCCATTTTTACAACTCTGGATTTGCTCTGGCTTTGCTCTGGCTTTGGTCTGGTTTTACTCTGGCTTTACTCTGGCTTTTCTCTGGCTTTTGTATCGCCAGAGATTGATGTGTTTTTTTTTTTTTTTTTACAAAAAATTAATTTAAACAATTAAAAAATCTCTAAAATTCAATAAAATATATTAATTTATTATTGTTTATTAATAATTATTACTATTGTTATAAATAAATGCCATTTTTACAACTCTGGATTTGCTCTGGCTTTGCTCTGGCTTTGGTCTGGATTCACTCTGGATTTGCTCTGGCTTTGCTCTGGCTTTTGTATCGCCAGAGATTGATGTGTTTTTTTTTTTTTTTCTACAAAAAATTAATTTAAACAATAAAAAAGTCTCTAAAATTCAATAAAACATGTTAATTTATTATTGTTTATTGATAATTATTACTATTGTTATAAATAAATGCCATTTTTACAACTCTGGATTTGCTCTGGCTTTGCTCTGGCTTTGGTCTGGATTCACTCTGGATTTGCTCTGGCTTTGCTCTGGCTTTTGTATCGCCAGAGATTGATGTGTTTTTTTTTTTTTTTTTACAAAAAATTAATTTAAACAATTAAAAAAGTCTCTAAAATTCAATAAAACATGTTAATTTATTATTGTTTATTAATAATTATTGATAATGTTATTAATTAAATGCCATTTTTACAACTCTGGATTTGCTCTGGCTTTGCTCTGGCTTTGGTCTGGATTCACTCTGGATTTGCTCTGGCTTTGCTCTGGCTTTTGTATCGCCAGAGATTGATGTGTTTTTTTTTTTTTTTTTACAAAAAATTAATTTAAACAATTAAAAAATCTCTAAAATTCAATAAAACATGTTAATTTATTATTGTTTATTAATAATTATTGATAATGTTATTAATTATTGGCATTTTTACAAGTCTGGTTTTACTCTGGAAAAGGTCTGGATTTACTATTGCTTTACGCTAGGGACTTTTGTGCCTAGCCGATTTAAGTCAACCTCAAAACGTCAAAATTTGCCAACTTTATTATTAATTGTTTTAACTATTTTTATGTGTTTAAATTAATGTTTTTGCTACCAAGAGGTAAAATAACAATTCATCTTAAAGAATATATTCATAGACAGCCAAAATTCACGTTTGGTATAATTAATTTTCGATATTTATTATCTCTGGCTTTACTCTGGTTTTGCTATCGCCCAGGTGACAAAAGCGATATTGCCAGTTCCGCCAGGGGTGCAATCCTTGCATTCCTTTTTAAAACCCTCTGACATAACAATCCCTTCTGCAACAAAAAAATATATAAATAATTATTATTACAGATTATAAAATATATTATTCCTAAGAATTTATTTTTACCACATGTTTAAAGTTATTAAAGAAATGTATCTACAAGGTGTTTCAAAAAAAAGCTATATTGAAGGTTAAGGCAAATGGATATTAATTTTCTGTGTGTGTCATAAACTTTATCAAACTATTTTTTATAGAAAACTGTTTACTAATTATTATAAACTGATTTTTTAATGAGGAAAAATGTTAAATAATAAAATAAACTAATTTAATCACACGCGGATATGTAACGGTAATTTTCTTTTTTAAGGAAGCACGTTGAATAAAAAACTAATCAAATCACTCGCGAGGTTATATAAAAAATTAAATGAAAAACTTAAGAATTTAAAACATGAAACTTAATTAATTAATTAAATAATAATAAAATAAAACAACACTTCTTTTTTAAATTTTTTGACAGTATATTTTTTTTTTCGTATTTTTTAATATTCACAAGTATTTTTATAATAAATTTTTTTTGAAGTTAAACTTCTTATCGTTGGGTAGTGAAAAAAAATCAGGCATATTCGGATCAATTCGGTGCAGCGGTCGGCTGTAAGCAGCGTTTGGCTGTAAGCAGCGTTTGGCTGTAAGCAGCGTTCGACTGTAAGAAATGCTTCCCCTCCAGCGCTCGTGCGTTGGCACATAAACTCAATGAAACTAAGTGAGACAGAAATAGAACGCTTAGCCGGCGTCTGTATTACATAGCATAGAGGAGCGTAGAGTATACGGCATTGCATGGCGTTGTGTGTTAGTTGTATATCAAGAGGCACGGTAGTGCCTCGAGTCAAGTATGAGAAAGGAAATATATATGTGTGTGTAAGAGTAACTACCGTGCCTTATTATACATCAAATATTTTGCCCCCTTCCGTCTCCAATTTTTAGAAATTTAATTAAAATATGATGGATTTAATTAAAAAATATGAGGCTTTGTAATGATCCCATAAATCGATGTCAAGCTTTTTTTTAAAAAAAAAATCAGATTTTTTAGTGGCTTATTTTTTTTTTTATTGAACAATCAAATTAACGGTTGCGATTTTTTGGCTGAAAAACCAGATTTCTGATTTTGTTAAGTTGGTAGTACGGTATAAGATTATTAAAAAAATTTTTTTTTTTTTTTTACTTTTCTCACTTGCTCATTTTTGTTGGCTGCACTGCAGAGTTGACATATGAATATATGATAAATATTGCAATATTGTATGTTAAAAATAATAAACATCAAATGATACACTGGTAAAATAATTATAAATAAAAATTAAACTTGATGATATATAAATTGTGTATGTTACAAAAAAAACTTTACAAAAAGATGTGATATCTAACAAAAAACAAAAAACAAGTATTTTGTACAAAAAAAAGAGTCAAGTACTCGAAATTGTAGTCAATTTGTAATGTAACTTGTTTTGCCATTAATTAATCTAAAATGTTAAAAAAAAAAAAATAATAAAAAAAAAAAATTATACTTGACCCTGCGTAGTTTTTTCTAAATTAAAAATAAAATTTTAAGCCAACATTATTCAATCTTATGTTTAGCAGGGTCAAGTATAATTTTTTTTTTTTATTATTTTTTTTTTTTTTAACATTTTAGATTAATTAATGGCAAAACAAGTTACATTACAAATTGACTACAATTTCGAGTACTTGACTCTTTTTTTTGTACAAAATACTTGTTTTTTGTTTTTTTGTTAGATAGGTATATCGTTAATAACTTTAAAGTGTCATTATTTATTTGAAAGTTTAAATAAAAAAAAAATTAATAAAAATAAAATATATATATTTTATTATATCATTCATTCTTGAGTCATTATTACTGTATTCTCATAAAGGTGCGGCACTTTGTCATAGTGAAAAAAATAAATATCATATGATCTTGACTGGTGATTTTAATGTTAATTTTGCATCACCTGATTCAATGCCTCTCATAACTATGCTACGAGATGAATTCAGTTTAAGAATGAATAATGATCCAAAGATACCAACTACTAAATCAGGCACGACCATTGATGCCATTTTTACACGATATCTCAACAATGTTCAATCAAAAATTTACGTATCATATTTTAGTTACCATAAGCCTATTATATGTACGGTACCAATTGAGCAAGATGAAAGTTAATCATTATCAATTACAGAATTATAATATTAATAATAGAAAATAAATATGGATCAATTACAGAATTATAATATTAATAATATTAATATCAATTACAGAATTATAATATTAATAATAGAAAATAAATATGGAATTTTAAAAATAATTTAATTTTTAATTTTAATAATAAATCTAATTTTTATACATGTATCTTTCTGAAATGAAATAATGAAGACAATAAATAAAAAAAAAATGTAAAATCATTAACTTGACACCATCAGTAAACATATTTTTATTTTTCCTCACTTTCTCATATAGACTACCCAAAATACGATAGAAGTTTAACTTCCCCCGCGCGTATTGGTAACACACACACATTTTTTTTTTTGTTATTTAATATATAAGAACTTTAGTATTTTTAGACACGTCAATTTTTTTTTTTTACATTAATTTTAGTATTTAAAAATTTAGCGTGTCTAAAATAATTGAAATATTATATATTAAATATAATAGGATATTTATATTTATTATTATAAATACATTTTTTTTTCAATATTAAAAAATACAAAAAACAACTATACTGTCGTACGTGTGTCGGATTTGTGTGAGAATTGCAAATTCTCACAGTCGTGTACAAATAATTCTGACAACATAACCCTACTTTCAATATTGGAACATAATTGAGTTTTTTCAATAAATAAAATAATTTAAAAAAAATTCTAATGTGACTAAATTTATAAGATTAATATTTAGAAATTTTTAGACATAATATTTTATTTTTTGAATGCTATTTACTATTTGTTTTTATGACTTGAAAATTCTTATATTCGTGTGTCGGTTGTGTCGTTTTTGTATGAGATTAGTGCACAAACCGACTGTCAGATTGGTGTCGTCATTTTCGCTAGGGAAGTTTAACTCACTTACTTACGTGTTCTTCAAAAAAACACTCCTCACACCGTCTATCATTTATTGGGAAACGCACTGTGGGCGCCATTTGTATAGAATTTTATTGTTTATTATAAAAATGTTATTAACTATTGAGTATATACTGTCATGGGCACGAAAAACGAATTCCTCACGAAATTTCCTTGAAGAAAATCGTATTATATATGTGGATCATATTCAAGTATCGGTGTAAAAATTGATTCAAGTGATGAGTATCATGTGTTTTCCACTTGTATACAACCATCTCATCCAAAGGATTAGCTAAAAAAAAAGATGTAACATAGGAAAAGACAAATTATTCTTAATTTTTTAAATAAATAAATCATTTTTTAATTAACAAATAGCTAAAGGAAAAGACGTAGCATAGAGAAAAACAATTTATTTTTTATTTTTCAAATAAATATATTATTTTTAAAAAAACAAATAGCTAAAGAAAAAGATGTAACATAGGAAAAGACAATTTATTCTTTATTTTTTTCAAATAAATAAGTCAGTTTTTAATAAACAAATAGCTAAAGGTAAAGTCGTAGCATAGAAAAAGACAAATTATTTTTTTATTTTTAAATTAAATAAATTATTTTTTAATAAACAAATAGCTAAAGGAAAAGACAAGTACAATTAAGACAATTTTGGGGAAAATTTTTGCAACAGACATTTTAAACAATTTGTAAAAATATTATTTATTTATTAATTTAGCATATATACTGTGTATACCACATACGAATGACTGCATGAAATAGTTTCCAAAAATTTACCACCAGACGTCAGGGCGAATTGTGCGTTTCCCAATATCAATGGTATCACATGTACTCAAATCTTTAGGCAAAAAATTGAAATTCGCATGCGGTTAATAATGTGCAGTAGAATGAGCAAGGTGATTTACCTCTTCATATTCCCGAACAACGTTAACTGATTCCAACTGACTCTGTATCATCAACAAAGTTTAAAAATAAGATATTATATCAACTTCTAATATACAAAATATCAAAGATTTTTTCTAATAATATTTATTTATGTATGAAAAAAAAGAAAATAGTTGTATTCTATTTCGTAGCAAAAAAAAACCATTTACTTAAATAAAAAGATAGAATTTATATCCTTGTTCCTACCTGCTGAATTTGTTGTAAAGAAAAAAACTTTTTTCTTCGTTGCAGATAAAATTTTATTAATCATGAAACTTCTTCAACTGAATTAGTGTGTAAATATCTCTTATACAATGTTTTAGGCATGTTTTAATAGATCAAAATAAACGGGGCTGAAGTTGGCGGCCACTTTAGCGGCACGACGATCGTGGCGCAGGGATACATAGGGTGCTGGGGCCCCGTTCCTAATAATTTTATAACTCCTAACTATTAACACGAAATTTTTGCTTAGGAATACTTTTTCAGTTAAAACACATGATTAACGATTTTATTAACTTTGCCTAGATGGTCCTTGGGGGTGGAAAATCCGGAAAAATGATTCTACAGAAAATGTAATATTTTTTTTCTCAAAAAGTTACCGTTGCTACCTAATTCCGTTGCTAACAATTCCAGATCTTTAGCTCATTACATTTATCTAGTTTTTATAATTTATTAAGGTTCTTATTTATTTTTAAATTAATTATAAGAGTTGATATCATAGCGTGAGTTTTTTTATCACACAGCTTTGTTTGGCGCATGCGCTAGATTAAATTAAGGCTGCGATTGGGAAGTTTTTGATTGATAGTTTACAAATGATATTAGAGCATAATAATTATCATCTAAATAAATAAATAAAAAGAAGTGTTTTAATATTTTATATTTAATATTTTCAATATTTTATTTATATATAAATAAAAAAGAAGACGTTCATATTAAATTATAGTCTTAGGAACATAGATGGAGATTTCAATTAATAATTATTGTCATGTTTTTTTTTTTAAATATCTTTGGTTATTTTGTAACAGATCAACTTGATGCATGAACATTCAATAAAAATAAAAAAAATCACTCAAAAATGAAAAACAACATATAATATTTTATTCAAGAGTATATAATCCACAGTAACATTGCTGTTTTATCTGGACATGACGTTATCACAGATCAACCACTTATGTCCAGTATAATTGAGAGATTTATAGTATAGTTCACAAAATAGTCCCTGTAGTTGAATCTGCAGCAATGATACGAGTTTATCTTTAAAAAAAAAAAGAATATTAACAAGTTCATGGGTGCATTTCTTTAATAAAAAATTCTTTTTCGTTTTCGTTTTTCGGTCTGTAATACCGACAAAAAACTAAAAACAGAAACGACGACAAAAATGATAAAATTCTGTATGAATTTCCCCAGACTATTTATGTATGATAATCTTGGAAAATCAATTTTCATAACAAATAGGCTCCAAAAAATTTTTGTTTATCTCACTTATAAACGTTGAACATTAAACGTAAAAAGGTTATTTCTTCCATAATTGGAGTAAAAAAAAATAATGTCATGTGCCAATACTGCCACCACAAGAAACAGTTTTTTCTTATTAAAATTTGGCCGGTATTACAGGGCGAAAACCGAAAACAAAAAATACTTTTTTATTAAAGGAATGCACCCTATGACTTTTTACCCAAAAATTATATGATATTAAGATTTTCTCAAGTTATGCTTACTTCAATATTATTTGATCAAATACAAGGTTACTAAGAACATCTGAGAGATGACGGTGAAGGCTAGTGTTACAATCTACACTGTAAAAATTTTTTGTCAAATTAAAGAAAAAAAATTCTGACAAATAGAACTTTTTGTCTAGGAAAAAAAAACATTTGAAAAAAAACAAAAACGGTTTAATTAAAGAAAAAAATTTGTCTTATGAAAAAAAAAAAAAATCTCGTTTATAAATTTTCAAGTTTTAATAAAAGTATTATAAACATTAGAATAAGCCGAAAAAGATTTCTTTTAAATCACACATATACTTCAATTGAAACAATAAAAGGAATTGGAATAATTTTTTTTTTTCTTATTTAATTAAACTATTTGTCTTGAAAAAAAAAAAAAATTAATTTCTTTTTAGATATATTTATCTTGGTCTGTAATATATTTGGTTTCACTAAAAACAAAAGTGTCTAAATTTTAGACAATTTCGTTTTGCACTATAACATATTTAGTTTTGGTTAAAACAAGATTGTCTAAAATTTAGACACTATAACGTCTTGATCTAAAACATATTTATTTTCATTTAAAACAAGTTTGTCTAAAATTTAGACACTATAGCGTCTTGCTTTATAACATATTTGATTCAAATGATAACTAAATTGTCTAAATTTTAAACAAATTACGTCTTCTTTTGTAAAGTATTTGGTTTCACTGGAAACAAAAGTATCCAAATTTTAGACACTATAACGTCTTGATCTAAAACATATTTATTTTCATTTAAAACAAGTTTGTCTAAAATTTAGACACTATAGCGTCTTGCTTTATAACATATTTATTTTCATTTAAAACAAGTTTGTCTAAAATTTAGACAATATTATTTCTTCGTTAATAACATATTTTATTCAAATGATAACTAAATTGTCTAAATTTTAAACAAATTACGTCTTCTTTTGTCAAGTATTTGGTTTCACTAAAAACAAAAGTGTCTGAATTTTAGACAATTTCGTTTTGCACTATAACATATTAAGTTTGGTTCATAACAACATTGTCTAAATTTTAGAGGCTATAACGTCTTTATCTATAACATATTTACTTCTGTTTAAAATAAAATTGTCTAAAATTTAGACAATATTACGTCTTGTTTTGTAATGTATTTGGTTTTGTTTAAAACAAGATTGTTTAAAATTAAAACACATTTATGTTTTGTTTTAAAATCAAACAAGTCTAAATTCAAAAATTTTTTTTTTAAAATATATATAATTTTAGTATGATTCAAGACATGTAAAAAAAACTTTTTTAATAAAAAAAATTATTTAAACTCATAGAATATGGATAATGTTTTATATTATTTTTTATTATATTAATAATGACTATAGAATTAAACGGAATTTTTTTTTTTTTTTTTTCGAAAGTTATATGTCCCGAGGAGGACTCGAACCTATGACTACCTAATTACTAAACGCATATCTCTACCCGCGCGACTATCGGAACGTTATGGTTTATATGAAAAATTTTTTATACATATAGTTTAAGTTGGCCGAGATT
>WSYQ01001641.1:0-19548 GCA_011426435.1 Lysiphlebus fabarum
ACGTGAGAAAATTTCTAAAAAATCATAGAATGTTTATTTTTTGATGCTCTACAAGATAGTGAAATAAAATATCGAAGAATAGTTTTTTTTCGGAAAACGCCATTTCTGAAAAAATAGCCTAACTTTGGCCAACTGGACGTGGCCGTTTTTAATTTTACGACTTCAGGTAGTTTCTCTAGAATTTCTATAACAATGACAAGTCAATTCATATGAATTTTGAGGATCTTCACTTCCTCAAAGTCAAGAACTAAACGTGAGGAAATTGCTAAAAAATCATAGAATGTTTATTTTTTGATGCTCTACAAGATAGTGAAATAAAATATCGAAGAATAGTTTTTTTTCGGAAAACGCCATTTCTGAAAAAATAGCCTAACTTTGGCCAACTGGACGTGGCCGTTTTTAATTTTACGACTTCAGGTAGTTTCTATTGGTGTAGAAATATTCAGTGCAGATCGTAAAAGTATTCAAATGATGTTTCTATCCCGTTTCAAAATATAAAAAAAAAAAAAAATCCAAAGTCAAAGCCTCTAGAATTTCTATAACAATGACAAGTCAATTTATATGGATTTAAAAGATTTTCACTGTCTCAAAATCATAAAATAATCGTAGGGAAATTTCTAAAAAATCATAGAATGTTTGTTTTTTGATGCTCTACAAGATAGTGAAAAAAAATATCGAAGAACAACTTTTTTTCGAAAAACGCTATTTCTGAAAAAATAGCCTAACTTTGGCCAACTGGACGTGGCCGTTCTTAATTTTACGACTTCAGGTAGTTTCTCTAGAATTTCTATAACAATGACAAGTCAATTTATATGAATTTTGAGGATCTTCACTTCCTCAAAGACAAGAACTAAACGTGAGAAAATTTCTAGAAAATTATAGAATGTTTATTTTTTGATGCTCTACAAGATAGTGAAATAAAATATCGAAGAATAATTTTTTTTCGAAAAACGCCATTTCTAAAAAAATAGCCTAACTTTGGCCAACTGGACGTGGCCGTTTTTAATTTTACGACTTCAGGTAGTTTCTCTAGAATTTCTATAACAATGACAAGTCAATTTATATGAATTTTGAGGATCTTCACTTCCTCAAAGTCAAGAACTAAACGTGAGAAAATTTCTAAAAAATCATAGAATGTTTATTTTTTGATGCTCTACAAGATAGTGAAATAAAATATCGAAGAATAGTTTTTTTTCGGAAAACGCCATTTCTGAAAAAATAGCCTAACTTTGGCCAACTGGACGTGGCCGTTTTTAATTTTACGACTTCAGGTAGTTTCTATTGGTGTAGAAATATTCAGTGCAGATCGTAAAAGTATTCAAATGATGTTTCTATCCCGTTTCAAAATATAAAAAAAAAAAAAAATCCAAAGTCAAAGCCTCTAGAATTTCTATAACAATGACAAGTCAATTTATATGGATTTAAAAGATTTTCACTGTCTCAAAATCATAAAATAATCGTAGGGAAATTTCTAAAAAATCATAGAATGTTTGTTTTTTGATGCTCTACAAGATAGTGAAAAAAAATATCGAAGAACAACTTTTTTTCGAAAAACGCTATTTCTGAAAAAATAGCCTAACTTTGGCCAACTGGACGTGGCCGTTTTTAATTTTACGACTTCAGGTAGTTTCTCTAGAATTTCTATAACAATGACAAGTCAATTTATATGAATTTTGAGGATCTTCACTTCCTCAAAGTCAAGAACTAAACGTGAGAAAATTTCTAAAAAATCATAGAATGTTTATTTTTTGATGCTCTACAAGATAGTAAAATAAAATATCGAAGAATAGTTTTTTTTCGAAAAACGCTATTTCTGAAAAAATAGCCTAACTTTGGCCAACTGGACGTGGCCGTTTTTAATTTTACGACTTCAGGTAGTTTCTATTGGTGTAGAAATAATCAGTGCAGATCGTAAAAATATTTAAATGATGTTTCTATCCCGTTTCAAAATATAAAAAAAAAAAAAAATCCAAAGTCAAAGCATCTAGAATTTCTATAACAATGACAAGTCGATTTATATGGATTTAAAAGATTTTCACTGTCTCAAAATCATAAAATAATCGTAGGGAAATTTCTAAAAAATCATAGAATGTTTGTTTTTTGATGCTCTACAAGATAGTGAAAAAAAATATCGAAGAACAACTTTTTTTCGAAAAACGCTATTTCTGAAAAAATAGCCTAACTTTGGCCAACTGGACGTGGCCGTTCTTAATTTTACGACTTCAGGTAGTTTCTCTAGAATTTCTATAACAATGACAAGTCAATTTATATGAATTTTGAGGATCTTCACTTCCTCAAAGTCAAGAACTAAACGTGAGAAAATTTCTAAAAAATCATAGAATGTTTATTTTTTGATGCTCTACAAGATAGTAAAATAAAATATCGAAGAATAGTTTTTTTTCGAAAAACGCTATTTCTGAAAAAATAGCCTAACTTTGGCCAACTGGACGTGGCCGTTTTTAATTTTACGACTTCAGGTAGTTTCTATTGGTGTAGAAATAATCAGTGCAGATCGTAAAAATATTTAAATGATGTTTCTATCCCGTTTCAAAATATAAAAAAAAAAAAAAATCCAAAGTCAAAGCATCTAGAATTTCTATAACAATGACAAGTCGATTTATATGGATTTAAAAGATTTTCACTGTCCCAAAATCATAAAATAATCGTAGGGAAATTTCTAAAAAATCATAGACTGTTTGTTTTTTGATGCTCTACAAGATAGTGAAAAAAAATATCGAAGAACAACTTTTTTTCGAAAAACGCTATTTCTGAAAAAATAGCCTAACTTTGGCCAACTGGACGTGGCCGTTCTTAATTTTACGACTTCAGGTAGTTTCTCTAGAATTTCTATAACAATGACAAGTCAATTTATATGAATTTTGAGGATCTTCACTTCCTCAAAGTCAAGAACTAAACGTGAGAAAATTTCTAAAAAATTATAGAATGTTTATTTTTTGATGCTCTACAAGATAGTGAAATAAAATATCGAAGAATAATTTTTTTTCGAAAAACGCCATTTCTAAAAAAATAGCCTAACTTTGGCCAACTGGACGTGGCCGTTTTTAATTTTACGACTTCAGGTAGTTTCTCTAGAATTTCTATAACAATGACAAGTCAATTTATATGAATTTTGAGGATCTTCACTTCCTCAAAGTCAAGAACTAAACGTGAGAAAATTTCTAAAAAATCATAGAATGTTTATTTTTTGATGCTCTACAAGATAGTGAAATAAAATATCGAAGAATAGTTTTTTTTCGGAAAACGCCATTTCTGAAAAAATAGCCTAACTTTGGCCAACTGGACGTGGCCGTTTTTAATTTTACGACTTCAGGTAGTTTCTCTAGAATTTCTATAACAATGACAAGTCAATTCATATGAATTTTGAGGATCTTCACTTCCTCAAAGTCAAGAACTAAACGTGAGGAAATTGCTAAAAAATCATAGAATGTTTATTTTTTGATGCTCTACAAGATAGTGAAATAAAATATCGAAGAATAGTTTTTTTTCGGAAAACGCCATTTCTGAAAAAATAGCCTAACTTTGGCCAACTGGACGTGGCCGTTTTTAATTTTACGACTTCAGGTAGTTTCTATTGGTGTAGAAATATTCAGTGCAGATCGTAAAAGTATTCAAATGATGTTTCTATCCCGTTTCAAAATATAAAAAAAAAAAAATCCAAAGTCAAAGCCTCTAGAATTTCTATAACAATGACAAGTCAATTTATATGGATTTAAAAGATTTTCACTGTCTCAAAATTATAAAATAATCGTAGGGAAATTTCTAAAAAATCATAGAATGTTTGTTTTTTGATGCTCTACAAGATAGTGAAAAAAAATATCAAAGAATAATTTTTTTTCGAAAAACGGTATTTCTGAAAAAATAGCCTAACTTTGGCCAACTGGACGTGGCCGTTTTTAATTTTACGACTTCAGGTAGTTTCTCTAGAATTTCTATAACAATGACAAGTCAATTTATATGAATTTTGAGGATCTTCACTTCCTCAAAGTCAAGAACTAAACGTGAGAAAATTTCTAAAAAATCATAGAATGTTTATTTTTTGATGCTCTACAAGATAGTGAAATAAAATATCGAAGAACAACTTTTTTTCGAAAAACGCTATTTCTGAAAAAATAGCCTAACTTTGGCCAACTGGACGTGGCCGTTTTTAATTTTACGACTTCAGGTAGTTTCTCTAGAATTTCTATAACAATGACAAGTCAATTTATATGAATTTTGAGGATCTTCACTTCCTCAAAGTCAAGAACTAAACGTGAGAAAATTTCTAAAAAATCATAGAATGTTTATTTTTTGATGCTCTACAAGATAGTGAAATAAAATATCGAAGAATAGTTTTTTTTCGGAAAACGCCATTTCTGAAAAAATAGCCTAACTTTGGCCAACTGGACGTGGCCGTTTTTAATTTTACGACTTCAGGTAGTTTCTATTGGTGTAGAAATAATCAGTGCAGATCGTAAAAATATTTAAATGATGTTTCTATCCCGTTTCAAAAAAAAAAAAAAAAAAATCCAAAGTCAAAGCATCTAGAATTTCTATAACAATGACAAGTCGATTTATATGGATTTAAAAGATTTTCACTGTCCCAAAATCATAAAATAATCGTAGGGAAATTTCTAAAAAATCATAGACTGTTTGTTTTTTGATGCTCTACAAGATAGTGAAAAAAAATATCGAAGAACAACTTTTTTTCGAAAAACGCTATTTCTGAAAAAATAGCCTAACTTTGGCCAACTGGACGTGGCCGTTCTTAATTTTACGACTTCAGGTAGTTTCTCTAGAATTTCTATAACAATGACAAGTCAATTTATATGAATTTTGAGGATCTTCACTTCCTCAAAGTCAAGAACTAAACGTGAGAAAATTTCTAAAAAATTATAGAATGTTTATTTTTTGATGCTCTACAAGATAGTGAAATAAAATATCGAAGAATAGTTTTTTTTCGGAAAACGCCATTTCTGAAAAAATAGCCTAACTTTGGCCAACTGGACGTGGCCGTTTTTAATTTTACGACTTCAGGTAGTTTCTCTAGAATTTCTATAACAATGACAAGTCAATTCATATGAATTTTGAGGATCTTCACTTCCTCAAAGTCAAGAACTAAACGTGAGGAAATTGCTAAAAAATCATAGAATGTTTATTTTTTGATGCTCTACAAGATAGTGAAATAAAATATCGAAGAATAGTTTTTTTTCGGAAAACGCCATTTCTGAAAAAATAGCCTAACTTTGGCCAACTGGACGTGGCCGTTTTTAATTTTACGACTTCAGGTAGTTTCTATTGGTGTAGAAATATTCAGTGCAGATCGTAAAAGTATTCAAATGATGTTTCTATCCCGTTTCAAAATATAAAAAAAAAAAAAATCCAAAGTCAAAGCCTCTAGAATTTCTATAACAATGACAAGTCAATTTATATGGATTTAAAAGATTTTCACTGTCTCAAAATCATAAAATAATCGTAGGGAAATTTCTAAAAAATCATAGAATGTTTGTTTTTTGATGCTCTACAAGATAGTGAAAAAAAATATCGAAGAATAATTTTTTTTCGAAAAACGCCATTTCTGAAAAAATAGCCTAACTTTGGCCAACTGGACGTGGCCGTTTTTAATTTTACGACTTCAGGTAGTTTCTCTAGAATTTCTATAACAATGACAAGTCAATTTATATGAATTTTGAGGATCTTCACTTCCTCAAAGTCAAGAACTAAACGTGAGAAAATTTCTAAAAAATCATAGAATGTTTATTTTTTGATGCTCTACAAGATAGTAAAATAAAATATCGAAGAATAGTTTTTTTTCGAAAAACGCTATTTCTGAAAAAATAGCCTAACTTTGGCCAACTGGACGTGGCCGTTTTTAATTTTACGACTTCAGGTAGTTTCTATTGGTGTAGAAATAATCAGTGCAGATCGTAAAAATATTTAAATGATGTTTCTATCCCGTTTCAAAATATAAAAAAAAAAAAAAATCCAAAGTCAAAGCATCTAGAATTTCTATAACAATGACAAGTCGATTTATATGGATTTAAAAGATTTTCACTGTCCCAAAATCATAAAATAATCGTAGGGAAATTTCTAAAAAATCATAGACTGTTTGTTTTTTGATGCTCTACAAGATAGTGAAAAAAAATATCGAAGAACAACTTTTTTTCGAAAAACGCTATTTCTGAAAAAATAGCCTAACTTTGGCCAACTGGACGTGGCCGTTTTTAATTTTACGACTTCAGGTAGTTTCTCTAGAATTTCTATAACAATGACAAGTCAATTTATATGAATTTTGAGGATCTTCACTTCCTCAAAGTCAAGAACTAAACGTGAGAAAATTTCTAAAAAATCATAGAATGTTTATTTTTTGATGCTCTACAAGATAGTAAAATAAAATATCGAAGAATAGTTTTTTTTCGAAAAACGCTATTTCTGAAAAAATAGCCTAACTTTGGCCAACTGGACGTGGCCGTTTTTAATTTTACGACTTCAGGTAGTTTCTATTGGTGTAGAAATAATCAGTGCAGATCGTAAAAATATTTAAATGATGTTTCTATCCCGTTTCAAAATATAAAAAAAAAAAAAAAAATCCAAAGTCAAAGCATCTAGAATTTCTATAACAATGACAAGTCGATTTATATGGATTTAAAAGATTTTCACTGTCCCAAAATCATAAAATAATCGTAGGGAAATTTCTAAAAAATCATAGACTGTTTGTTTTTTGATGCTCTACAAGATAGTGAAAAAAAATATCGAAGAACAACTTTTTTTCGAAAAACGCTATTTCTGAAAAAATAGCCTAACTTTGGCCAACTGGACGTGGCCGTTCTTAATTTTACGACTTCAGGTAGTTTCTCTAGAATTTCTATAACAATGACAAGTCAATTTATATGAATTTTGAGGATCTTCACTTCCTCAAAGTCAAGAACTAAACGTGAGAAAATTTCTAAAAAATTATAGAATGTTTATTTTTTGATGCTCTACAAGATAGTGAAATAAAATATCGAAGAATAATTTTTTTTCGAAAAACGCCATTTCTAAAAAAATAGCCTAACTTTGGCCAACTGGACGTGGCCGTTTTTAATTTTACGACTTCAGGTAGTTTCTCTAGAATTTCTATAACAATGACAAGTCAATTTATATGAATTTTGAGGATCTTCACTTCCTCAAAGTCAAGAACTAAACGTGAGAAAATTTCTAAAAAATCATAGAATGTTTATTTTTTGATGCTCTACAAGATAGTGAAATAAAATATCGAAGAATAGTTTTTTTTCGGAAAACGCCATTTCTGAAAAAATAGCCTAACTTTGGCCAACTGGACGTGGCCGTTTTTAATTTTACGACTTCAGGTAGTTTCTCTAGAATTTCTATAACAATGACAAGTCAATTCATATGAATTTTGAGGATCTTCACTTCCTCAAAGTCAAGAACTAAACGTGAGGAAATTGCTAAAAAATCATAGAATGTTTATTTTTTGATGATCTACAAGATAGTGAAATAAAATATCGAAGAATAGTTTTTTTTCGGAAAACGCCATTTCTGAAAAAATAGCCTAACTTTGGCCAACTGGACGTGGCCGTTTTTAATTTTACGACTTCAGGTAGTTTCTATTGGTGTAGAAATATTCAGTGCAGATCGTAAAAGTATTCAAATGATGTTTCTATCCCGTTTCAAAATATAAAAAAAAAAAAAATCCAAAGTCAAAGCCTCTAGAATTTCTATAACAATGACAAGTCAATTTATATGGATTTAAAAGATTTTCACTGTCTCAAAATCATAAAATAATCGTAGGGAAATTTCTAAAAAATCATAGAATGTTTGTTTTTTGATGCTCTACAAGATAGTGAAAAAAAATATCAAAGAATAATTTTTTTTCGAAAAACGGTATTTCTGAAAAAATAGCCTAACTTTGGCCAACTGGACGTGGCCGTTTTTAATTTTACGACTTCAGGTAGTTTCTCTAGAATTTCTATAACAATGACAAGTCAATTTATATGAATTTTGAGGATCTTCACTTCCTCAAAGTCAAGAACTAAACGTGAGAAAATTTCTAAAAAATTATAGAATGTTTATTTTTTGATGCTCTACAAGATAGTGAAATAAAATATCGAAGAATAATTTTTTTTCGAAAAACGCTATTTCTGAAAAAATAGCCTAACTTTGGCCAACTGGACGTGGCCGTTTTTAATTTTACGACTTCAGGTAGTTTCTCTAGAATTTCTATAACAATGACAAGTCAATTTATATGAATTTTGAGGATCTTCACTTCCTCAAAGTCAAGAACTAAACGTGAGAAAATTTCTAAAAAATCATAGAATGTTTATTTTTTGATGCTCTACAAGATAGTAAAATAAAATATCGAAGAATAGTTTTTTTTCGAAAAACGCTATTTCTGAAAAAATAGCCTAACTTTGGCCAACTGGACGTGGCCGTTTTTAATTTTACGACTTCAGGTAGTTTCTATTGGTGTAGAAATAATCAGTGCAGATCGTAAAAATATTTAAATGATGTTTCTATCCCGTTTCAAAATATAAAAAAAAAAAAAAATCCAAAGTCAAAGCATCTAGAATTTCTATAACAATGACAAGTCGATTTATATGGATTTAAAAGATTTTCACTGTCAAAATCATAAAATAATCGTAGGGAAATTTCTAAAAAATCATAGACTGTTTGTTTTTTGATGCTCTACAAGATAGTGAAAAAAAATATCGAAGAACAACTTTTTTTCGAAAAACGCTATTTCTGAAAAAATAGCCTAACTTTGGCCAACTGGACGTGGCCGTTCTTAATTTTACGACTTCAGGTAGTTTCTCTAGAATTTCTATAACAATGACAAGTCAATTTATATGAATTTTGAGGATCTTCACTTCCTCAAAGTCAAGAACTAAACGTGAGAAAATTTCTAAAAAATTATAGAATGTTTATTTTTTGATGCTCTACAAGATAGTGAAATAAAATATCGAAGAATAGTTTTTTTTCGGAAAACGCCATTTCTGAAAAAATAGCCTAACTTTGGCCAACTGGACGTGGCCGTTTTTAATTTTACGACTTCAGGTAGTTTCTCTAGAATTTCTATAACAATGACAAGTCAATTCATATGAATTTTGAGGATCTTCACTTCCTCAAAGTCAAGAACTAAACGTGAGGAAATTGCTAAAAAATCATAGAATGTTTATTTTTTGATGCTCTACAAGATAGTGAAATAAAATATCGAAGAATAGTTTTTTTTCGGAAAACGCCATTTCTGAAAAAATAGCCTAACTTTGGCCAACTGGACGTGGCCGTTTTTAATTTTACGACTTCAGGTAGTTTCTATTGGTGTAGAAATATTCAGTGCAGATCGTAAAAGTATTCAAATGATGTTTCTATCCCGTTTCAAAATATAAAAAAAAAAAAAAATCCAAAGTCAAAGCCTCTAGAATTTCTATAACAATGACAAGTCAATTTATATGGATTTAAAAGATTTTCACTGTCTCAAAATCATAAAATAATCGTAGGGAAATTTCTAAAAAATCATAGAATGTTTGTTTTTTGATGCTCTACAAGATAGTGAAAAAAAAATATCGAAGAATAATTTTTTTTCGAAAAACGCCATTTCTGAAAAAATAGCCTAACTTTGGCCAACTGGACGTGGCCGTTTTTAATTTTACGACTTCAGGTAGTTTCTCTAGAATTTCTATAACAATGACAAGTCAATTTATATGAATTTTGAGGATCTTCACTTCCTCAAAGTCAAGAACTAAACGTGAGAAAATTTCTAAAAAATCATAGAATGTTTATTTTTTGATGCTCTACAAGATAGTAAAATAAAATATCGAAGAATAGTTTTTTTTCGAAAAACGCTATTTCTGAAAAAATAGCCTAACTTTGGCCAACTGGACGTGGCCGTTTTTAATTTTACGACTTCAGGTAGTTTCTATTGGTGTAGAAATAATCAGTGCAGATCGTAAAAATATTTAAATGATGTTTCTATCCCGTTTCAAAATATAAAAAAAAAAAAAAAATCCAAAGTCAAAGCATCTAGAATTTCTATAACAATGACAAGTCGATTTATATGGATTTAAAAGATTTTCACTGTCCCAAAATCATAAAATAATCGTAGGGAAATTTCTAAAAAATCATAGACTGTTTGTTTTTTGATGCTCTACAAGATAGTGAAAAAAAATATCGAAGAACAACTTTTTTTCGAAAAACGCTATTTCTGAAAAAATAGCCTAACTTTGGCCAACTGGACGTGGCCGTTTTTAATTTTACGACTTCAGGTAGTTTCTCTAGAATTTCTATAACAATGACAAGTCAATTTATATGAATTTTGAGGATCTTCACTTCCTCAAAGTCAAGAACTAAACGTGAGAAAATTTCTAAAAAATCATAGAATGTTTATTTTTTGATGCTCTACAAGATAGTAAAATAAAATATCGAAGAATAGTTTTTTTTCGAAAAACGCTATTTCTGAAAAAATAGCCTAACTTTGGCCAACTGGACGTGGCCGTTTTTAATTTTACGACTTCAGGTAGTTTCTATTGGTGTAGAAATAATCAGTGCAGATCGTAAAAATATTTAAATGATGTTTCTATCCCGTTTCAAAATATAAAAAAAAAAAAAAAATCCAAAGTCAAAGCATCTAGAATTTCTATAACAATGACAAGTCGATTTATATGGATTTAAAAGATTTTCACTGTCCCAAAATCATAAAATAATCGTAGGGAAATTTCTAAAAAATCATAGACTGTTTGTTTTTTGATGCTCTACAAGATAGTGAAAAAAAATATCGAAGAACAACTTTTTTTCGAAAAACGCTATTTCTGAAAAAATAGCCTAACTTTGGCCAACTGGACGTGGCCGTTCTTAATTTTACGACTTCAGGTAGTTTCTCTAGAATTTCTATAACAATGACAAGTCAATTTATATGAATTTTGAGGATCTTCACTTCCTCAAAGTCAAGAACTAAACGTGAGAAAATTTCTAAAAAATTATAGAATGTTTATTTTTTGATGCTCTACAAGATAGTGAAATAAAATATCGAAGAATAATTTTTTTTCGAAAAACGCCATTTCTAAAAAAATAGCCTAACTTTGGCCAACTGGACGTGGCCGTTTTTAATTTTACGACTTCAGGTAGTTTCTCTAGAATTTCTATAACAATGACAAGTCAATTTATATGAATTTTGAGGATCTTCACTTCCTCAAAGTCAAGAACTAAACGTGAGAAAATTTCTAAAAAATCATAGAATGTTTATTTTTTGATGCTCTACAAGATAGTGAAATAAAATATCGAAGAATAGTTTTTTTTCGGAAAACGCCATTTCTGAAAAAATAGCCTAACTTTGGCCAACTGGACGTGGCCGTTTTTAATTTTACGACTTCAGGTAGTTTCTCTAGAATTTCTATAACAATGACAAGTCAATTCATATGAATTTTGAGGATCTTCACTTCCTCAAAGTCAAGAACTAAACGTGAGGAAATTGCTAAAAAATCATAGAATGTTTATTTTTTGATGCTCTACAAGATAGTGAAATAAAATATCGAAGAATAGTTTTTTTTCGGAAAACGCCATTTCTGAAAAAATAGCCTAACTTTGGCCAACTGGACGTGGCCGTTTTTAATTTTACGACTTCAGGTAGTTTCTATTGGTGTAGAAATATTCAGTGCAGATCGTAAAAGTATTCAAATGATGTTTCTATCCCGTTTCAAAATATAAAAAAAAAAAAAAATCCAAAGTCAAAGCCTCTAGAATTTCTATAACAATGACAAGTCAATTTATATGGATTTAAAAGATTTTCACTGTCTCAAAATCATAAAATAATCGTAGGGAAATTTCTAAAAAATCATAGAATGTTTGTTTTTTGATGCTCTACAAGATAGTGAAAAAAAATATCGAAGAACAACTTTTTTTCGAAAAACGCTATTTCTGAAAAAATAGCCTAACTTTGGCCAACTGGACGTGGCCGTTCTTAATTTTACGACTTCAGGTAGTTTCTCTAGAATTTCTATAACAATGACAAGTCAATTTATATGAATTTTGAGGATCTTCACTTCCTCAAAGTCAAGAACTAAACGTGAGAAAATTTCTAAAAAATTATAGAATGTTTATTTTTTGATGCTCTACAAGATAGTGAAATAAAATATCGAAGAACAACTTTTTTTCGAAAAACGCTATTTCTGAAAAAATAGCCTAACTTTGGCCAACTGGACGTGGCCGTTTTTAATTTTACGACTTCAGGTAGTTTCTCTAGAATTTCTATAACAATGACAAGTCAATTTATATGAATTTTGAGGATCTTCACTTCCTCAAAGTCAAGAACTAAACGTGAGAAAATTTCTAAAAAATCATAGAATGTTTATTTTTTGATGCTCTACAAGATAGTAAAATAAAATATCGAAGAATAGTTTTTTTTCGAAAAACGCTATTTCTGAAAAAATAGCCTAACTTTGGCCAACTGGACGTGGCCGTTTTTAATTTTACGACTTCAGGTAGTTTCTATTGGTGTAGAAATAATCAGTGCAGATCGTAAAAATATTTAAATGATGTTTCTATCCCGTTTCAAAATATAAAAAAAAAAAAAAAAATCCAAAGTCAAAGCATCTAGAATTTCTATAACAATGACAAGTCGATTTATATGGATTTAAAAGATTTTCACTGTCCCAAAATCATAAAATAATCGTAGGGAAATTTCTAAAAAATCATAGACTGTTTGTTTTTTGATGCTCTACAAGATAGTGAAAAAAAATATCGAAGAACAACTTTTTTTCGAAAAACGCTATTTCTGAAAAAATAGCCTAACTTTGGCCAACTGGACGTGGCCGTTCTTAATTTTACGACTTCAGGTAGTTTCTCTAGAATTTCTATAACAATGACAAGTCAATTTATATGAATTTTGAGGATCTTCACTTCCTCAAAGTCAAGAACTAAACGTGAGAAAATTTCTAAAAAATTATAGAATGTTTATTTTTTGATGCTCTACAAGATAGTGAAATAAAATATCGAAGAATAGTTTTTTTTCGGAAAACGCCATTTCTGAAAAAATAGCCTAACTTTGGCCAACTGGACGTGGCCGTTTTCAATTTTACGACTTCAGGTAGTTTCTCTAGAATTTCTATAACAATGACAAGTCAATTCATATGAATTTTGAGGATCTTCACTTCCTCAAAGTCAAGAACTAAACGTGAGGAAATTGCTAAAAAATCATAGAATGTTTATTTTTTGATGCTCTACAAGATAGTGAAATAAAATATCGAAGAATAGTTTTTTTTCGGAAAACGCCATTTCTGAAAAAATAGCCTAACTTTGGCCAACTGGACGTGGCCGTTTTTAATTTTACGACTTCAGGTAGTTTCTATTGGTGTAGAAATATTCAGTGCAGATCGTAAAAGTATTCAAATGATGTTTCTATCCCGTTTCAAAATATAAAAAAAAAAAAAAATCCAAAGTCAAAGCCTCTAGAATTTCTATAACAATGACAAGTCAATTTATATGGATTTAAAAGATTTTCACTGTCTCAAAATCATAAAATAATCGTAGGGAAATTTCTAAAAAATCATAGAATGTTTGTTTTTTGATGCTCTACAAGATAGTGAAAAAAAAATATCGAAGAATAATTTTTTTTCGAAAAACGCCATTTCTGAAAAAATAGCCTAACTTTGGCCAACTGGACGTGGCCGTTTTTAATTTTACGACTTCAGGTAGTTTCTCTAGAATTTCTATAACAATGACAAGTCAATTTATATGAATTTTGAGGATCTTCACTTCCTCAAAGTCAAGAACTAAACGTGAGAAAATTTCTAAAAAATCATAGAATGTTTATTTTTTGATGCTCTACAAGATAGTAAAATAAAATATCGAAGAATAGTTTTTTTTCGAAAAACGCTATTTCTGAAAAAATAGCCTAACTTTGGCCAACTGGACGTGGCCGTTTTTAATTTTACGACTTCAGGTAGTTTCTATTGGTGTAGAAATAATCAGTGCAGATCGTAAAAATATTTAAATGATGTTTCTATCCCGTTTCAAAATATAAAAAAAAAAAAAAATCCAAAGTCAAAGCATCTAGAATTTCTATAACAATGACAAGTCGATTTATATGGATTTAAAAGATTTTCACTGTCCCAAAATCATAAAATAATCGTAGGGAAATTTCTAAAAAATCATAGACTGTTTGTTTTTTGATGCTCTACAAGATAGTGAAAAAAAATATCGAAGAACAACTTTTTTTCGAAAAACGCTATTTCTGAAAAAATAGCCTAACTTTGGCCAACTGGACGTGGCCGTTTTTAATTTTACGACTTCAGGTAGTTTCTCTAGAATTTCTATAACAATGACAAGTCAATTTATATGAATTTTGAGGATCTTCACTTCCTCAAAGTCAAGAACTAAACGTGAGAAAATTTCTAAAAAATCATAGAATGTTTATTTTTTGATGCTCTACAAGATAGTAAAATAAAATATCGAAGAATAGTTTTTTTTCGAAAAACGCTATTTCTGAAAAAATAGCCTAACTTTGGCCAAAGCCTAACTTTGGCCAACTGGACGTGGCCGTTTTTAATTTTACGACTTCAGGTAGTTTCTATTGGTGTAGAAATAATCAGTGCAGATCGTAAAAGTATTCAAATGATGTTTCTATCCCGTTTCAAAATATAAAAAAAAAAAAAAATCCAAAGTCAAAGCATCTAGAATTTCTATAACAATGACAAGTCGATTTATATGGATTTAAAAGATTTTCACTGTCCCAAAATATAAAATAATCGTAGGGAAATTTCTAAAAAATCATAGACTGTTTGTTTTTTGATGCTCTACAAGATAGTGAAAAAAAATATCGAAGAACAACTTTTTTTCGAAAAACGCTATTTCTGAAAAAATAGCCTAACTTTGGCCAACTGGACGTGGCCGTTCTTAATTTTACGACTTCAGGTAGTTTCTCTAGAATTTCTATAACAATGACAAGTCAATTTATATGAATTTTGAGGATCTTCACTTCCTCAAAGTCAAGAACTAAACGTGAGAAAATTTCTAAAAAATTATAGAATGTTTATTTTTTGATGCTCTACAAGATAGTGAAATAAAATATCGAAGAATAATTTTTTTTCGAAAAACGCCATTTCTAAAAAAATAGCCTAACTTTGGCCAACTGGACGTGGCCGTTTTTAATTTTACGACTTCAGGTAGTTTCTCTAGAATTTCTATAACAATGACAAGTCAATTTATATGAATTTTGAGGATCTTCACTTCCTCAAAGTCAAGAACTAAACGTGAGAAAATTTCTAAAAAATCATAGAATGTTTATTTTTTGATGCTCTACAAGATAGTGAAATAAAATATCGAAGAATAGTTTTTTTTCGGAAAACGCCATTTCTGAAAAAATAGCCTAACTTTGGCCAACTGGACGTGGCCGTTTTTAATTTTACGACTTCAGGTAGTTTCTCTAGAATTTCTATAACAATGACAAGTCAATTCATATGAATTTTGAGGATCTTCACTTCCTCAAAGTCAAGAACTAAACGTGAGGAAATTGCTAAAAAATCATAGAATGTTTATTTTTTGATGCTCTACAAGATAGTGAAATAAAATATCGAAGAATAGTTTTTTTTCGGAAAACGCCATTTCTGAAAAAATAGCCTAACTTTGGCCAACTGGACGTGGCCGTTTTTAATTTTACGACTTCAGGTAGTTTCTATTGGTGTAGAAATATTCAGTGCAGATCGTAAAAGTATTCAAATGATGTTTCTATCCCGTTTCAAAATATAAAAAAAAAAAAAAATCCAAAGTCAAAGCCTCTAGAATTTCTATAACAATGACAAGTCAATTTATATGGATTTAAAAGATTTTCACTGTCTCAAAATCATAAAATAATCGTAGGGAAATTTCTAAAAAATCATAGAATGTTTGTTTTTTGATGCTCTACAAGATAGTGAAAAAAAAATATCGAAGAATAATTTTTTTTCGAAAAACGCCATTTCTGAAAAAATAGCCTAACTTTGGCCAACTGGACGTGGCCGTTTTTAATTTTACGACTTCAGGTAGTTTCTCTAGAATTTCTATAACAATGACAAGTCAATTTATATGAATTTTGAGGATCTTCACTTCCTCAAAGTCAAGAACTAAACGTGAGAAAATTTCTAAAAAATCATAGAATGTTTATTTTTTGATGCTCTACAAGATAGTAAAATAAAATATCGAAGAATAGTTTTTTTTCGAAAAACGCTATTTCTGAAAAAATAGCCTAACTTTGGCCAACTGGACGTGGCCGTTTTTAATTTTACGACTTCAGGTAGTTTCTATTGGTGTAGAAATAATCAGTGCAGATCGTAAAAATATTTAAATGATGTTTCTATCCCGTTTCAAAATATAAAAAAAAAAAAAAAATCCAAAGTCAAAGCATCTAGAATTTCTATAACAATGACAAGTCGATTTATATGGATTTAAAAGATTTTCACTGTCCCAAAATCATAAAATAATCGTAGGGAAATTTCTAAAAAATCATAGACTGTTTGTTTTTTGATGCTCTACAAGATAGTGAAAAAAAATATCGAAGAACAACTTTTTTTCGAAAAACGCTATTTCTGAAAAAATAGCCTAACTTTGGCCAACTGGACGTGGCCGTTCTTAATTTTACGACTTCAGGTAGTTTCTCTAGAATTTCTATAACAATGACAAGTCAATTTATATGAATTTTGAGGATCTTCACTTCCTCAAAGTCAAGAACTAAACGTGAGAAAATTTCTAAAAAATTATAGAATGTTTATTTTTTGATGCTCTACAAGATAGTGAAATAAAATATCGAAGAATAATTTTTTTTCGAAAAACGCCATTTCTAAAAAAATAGCCTAACTTTGGCCAACTGGACGTGGCCGTTTTTAATTTTACGACTTCAGGTAGTTTCTCTAGAATTTCTATAACAATGACAAGTCAATTTATATGAATTTTGAGGATCTTCACTTCCTCAAAGTCAAGAACTAAACGTGAGAAAATTTCTAAAAAATCATAGAATGTTTATTTTTTGATGCTCTACAAGATAGTGAAATAAAATATCGAAGAATAGTTTTTTTTCGGAAAACGCCATTTCTGAAAAAATAGCCTAACTTTGGCCAACTGGACGTGGCCGTTTTTAATTTTACGACTTCAGGTAGTTTCTCTAGAATTTCTATAACAATGACAAGTCAATTCATATGAATTTTGAGGATCTTCACTTCCTCAAAGTCAAGAACTAAACGTGAGGAAATTGCTAAAAAATCATAGAATGTTTATTTTTTGATGCTCTACAAGATAGTGAAATAAAATATCGAAGAATAGTTTTTTTTCGGAAAACGCCATTTCTGAAAAAATAGCCTAACTTTGGCCAACTGGACGTGGCCGTTTTTAATTTTACGACTTCAGGTAGTTTCTATTGGTGTAGAAATATTCAGTGCAGATCGTAAAAGTATTCAAATGATGTTTCTATCCCGTTTCAAAATATAAAAAAAAAAAATCCAAAGTCAAAGCCTCTAGAATTTCTATAACAATGACAAGTCAATTTATATGGATTTAAAAGATTTTCACTGTCTCAAAATCATAAAATAATCGTAGGGAAATTTCTAAAAAATCATAGAATGTTTGTTTTTTGATGCTCTACAAGATAGTGAAAAAAAAATATCGAAGAATAATTTTTTTTCGAAAAACGCCATTTCTGAAAAAATAGCCTAACTTTGGCCAACTGGACGTGGCCGTTTTTAATTTTACGACTTCAGGTAGTTTCTCTAGAATTTCTATAACAATGACAAGTCAATTTATATGAATTTTGAGGATCTTCACTTCCTCAAAGTCAAGAACTAAACGTGAGAAAATTTCTAAAAAATCATAGAATGTTTATTTTTTGATGCTCTACAAGATAGTGAAATAAAATATCGAAGAATAGTTTTTTTTCGGAAAACGCCATTTCTGAAAAAATAGCCTAACTTTGGCCAACTGGACGTGGCCGTTTTTAATTTTACGACTTCAGGTAGTTTCTCTAGAATTTCTATAACAATGACAAGTCAATTCATATGAATTTTGAGGATCTTCACTTCCTCAAAGTCAAGAACTAAACGTGAGGAAATTGCTAAAAAATCATAGAATGTTTATTTTTTGATGCTCTACAAGATAGTGAAATAAAATATCGAAGAATAGTTTTTTTTCGGAAAACGCCATTTCTGAAAAAATAGCCTAACTTTGGCCAACTGGACGTGGCCGTTTTTAATTTTACGACTTCAGGTAGTTTCTATTGGTGTAGAAATATTCAGTGCAGATCGTAAAAGTATTCAAATGATGTTTCTATCCCGTTTCAAAATATAAAAAAAAAAAAAATCCAAAGTCAAAGCCTCTAGAATTTCTATAACAATGACAAGTCAATTTATATGGATTTAAAAGATTTTCACTGTCTCAAAATCATAAAATAATCGTAGGGAAATTTCTAAAAAATCATAGAATGTTTGTTTTTTGATGCTCTACAAGATAGTGAAAAAAAAATATCGAAGAATAATTTTTTTTCGAAAAACGCCATTTCTGAAAAAATAGCCTAACTTTGGCCAACTGGACGTGGCCGTTTTTAATTTTACGACTTCAGGTAGTTTCTCTAGAATTTCTATAACAATGACAAGTCAATTTATATGAATTTTGAGGATCTTCACTTCCTCAAAGTCAAGAACTAAACGTGAGAAAATTTCTAAAAAATCATAGAATGTTTATTTTTTGATGCTCTACAAGATAGTAAAATAAAATATCGAAGAATAGTTTTTTTTCGAAAAACGCTATTTCTGAAAAAATAGCCTAACTTTGGCCAACTGGACGTGGCCGTTTTTAATTTTACGACTTCAGGTAGTTTCTATTGGTGTAGAAATAATCAGTGCAGATCGTAAAAATATTTAAATGATGTTTCTATCCCGTTTCAAAATATAAAAAAAAAAAAAAAATCCAAAGTCAAAGCATCTAGAATTTCTATAACAATGACAAGTCGATTTATATGGATTTAAAAGATTTTCACTGTCCCAAAATAATAAAATAATCGTAGGGAAATTTCTAAAAAATCATAGACTGTTTGTTTTTTGATGCTCTACAAGATAGTGAAAAAAAATATCGAAGAACAACTTTTTTTCGAAAAACGCTATTTCTGAAAAAATAGCCTAACTTTGGCCAACTGGACGTGGCCGTTTTTAATTTTACGACTTCAGGTAGTTTCTCTAGAATTTCTATAACAATGACAAGTCAATTTATATGAATTTTGAGGATCTTCACTTCCTCAAAGTCAAGAACTAAACGTGAGAAAATTTCTAAAAAATCATAGAATGTTTATTTTTTGATGCTCTACAAGATAGTAAAATAAAATATCGAAGAATAGTTTTTTTTCGAAAAACGCTATTTCTGAAAAAATAGCCTAACTTTGGCCAACTGGACGTGGCCGTTTTTAATTTTACGACTTCAGGTAGTTTCTATTGGTGTAGAAATAATCAGTGCAGATCGTAAAAATATTTAAATGATGTTTCTATCCCGTTTCAAAATATAAAAAAAAAAAAAAAATCCAAAGTCAAAGCATCTAGAATTTCTAAT